>CAIGRF010131087.1:0-21965 GCA_903798235.1 Fraxinus ornus | reverse complement strand
ACTTGCTTATGATTATTAATTTATCAACGTGTTTTTGACTTACGTGATTCTAGTTAATATTTGAAAAAGTTTTAAAAACTAATTCACACCCCCCTCTTGGTTAGCTAATCTTGGGATTTCAACAGCTCCTCCAGCTAGAAGAAAAATGTATTCTGAATAGACTTTATTGTGTCTACACATCCTATAAAATCTGAATCTGTATATCCAACAACTTCAAGATTGTCAGAATGCTTGTATGTGAGTCTACAAAGTCTTTTGTTCCTTGTAGATATCTCATCACTTTCTTGGCAGCCTTCCAATGTTCTATACCCGAGTTACTTTGATATCTGCCTAGTACACCAACAGTAAATGCAATTTCGGGTCTAGTGCAGACTTGTGCATACATCGAACTACCAACAATAGAAGCATAGAGTATAGAAGCCATGTGTTCTCTTTCCAATTCATTTAATGCACATTGATTCTAACTAAATTTATCACTTTTTTAACGATGGGTACTACACTTGATGCACAGTCTTTCATCCTGAATCTTTCCTAAACATTTTCTATGTAGGCCTTCTAAGACAATCCTAATGACCTTTCAGATCTGTATATGTGAATTTCTATGCCAATGACATAAGAGGCTTCACCCATATCCTTCATTTCAAAGTTTTGGCTAAGAAATTGTTTAGTGTCACGTAGTAATCCCAAATCACCACTTGCAAGTAAAATATTATCAACATATAGGACTAGAAAACAATATTTTCTCCCACTGACTTTAAAATATATACACTGGTCAATGATATTTTCTGTAAAACTATATGAAATAACAACATTGTGAAACTTCAAATACCACTAATGGGAAGCTTGTTTTAGCCCATATATAGTTTCCTTAATTTGTAAACCATGTGATTACATTTATCACTAGTAAATCCTTCAGGTTGTTTCATGTATACTTCTTCTTCAAGATTCACATTCAAAAATGTCATTTTCACATCCATCTAATATAGCTCCAAATCAAAATGAGCTACTAAAGCCATTATAATTCTAAATGAATCACTCTTAGAAACTAGATGAAATGTTTCATGGTAATCGATGCCTTTCTTTTGAGTGATCCCTTAGCTACAAATCGGCCTTATATAGTTTTTATAGTGCCAGATGCATTTCTTTTGGTCTTATAGACCCATTTACAACCAACGGTTGTATGTCTATCTAGCAATTCAACGAGATCTTAAACTTGATTTTTAGCTATAGATTCAATTTCTTCCTTCATGGCATCATACCAAAAACTTAAGTTTTCCCCTTCAACGACTTGTGAAAACGAGTTAGGATTATTGCCAAGTCCAACACATATATCGGACTCTTGAAGATATACCACATAATTGCTAGAAATTGTTGGTTTTCTTATTCTTGAGGATCTCCTTATACTTACTATCTTATCTTGAGCCTGCATATTTTGAGTAGTAATAGGGTCAACATCAAGTGGGGATTCTCGTTCTACGTTTTCCTCATGCAGTAACGGTTGTTCTTGAGTTGGTTCATTTCCAGTTGTAATTGAGTTCTTTCTTTCAAAAGGAATCAATATGCCATGATTGGAAGATGACATAATAGATTTTTTCATTTCCTGAAAATCAATTTTCTAGGAAACTTACTCCCACTCACTTCATGATCTTCTAGAAATTCTGCATTTCTAGTTTCAACAATCCTTGGAGTGTGCGAAGGACAATAGAATCTATACCCCTTGGAATTCACTAGATAGCCTATAAAAAATCTACTAACTGCCCTATGGTCCAATTTCTTATACGAGGATTGTAAACCCTTACTTCAACTGGACAACCCCAGATGTGTATATGTCTCAAACTAGGTTTTCATCCATTCCAAATTTCAAATGGTGTTTTAGGAACTGCTTTAGATGGAACTTTGTTTAAGATATACACAACAGTTTTTAAAGCTTCACTCCATAAATGCAAAGAAAGACTTGAATTGCTCATCATACTCCTAACCATATCCATTAAGGCAATATTTCTTCTTTCAGCTACACTATTTTGTTGAGGTATGCCCGTCATCGTATATTGTGCTACAATACCTTGTTATGCTAAAAACCTAGCAAACAAACCTGACAATTGTCCCTTTTCTGTGTATTGTCCATAATATTCTCCACCCCTGTCCGACTTTATAATTTTGATTTTTCTTTCCTTTTGTTTCTCTACTTCAGTTTTATAAATCTTGAAAGCATCTAGTGCCTCATCCTTGTGATTTAGAAGATAGAGATACATATATCTTGAATAGTCATCTATGAATGAGATAAAATATCTCTGGCTATTTACATAATGAGTAGGAAAATATCCACAAATATCCGTGTGAATAATCTCAAGAATGGTCAAACTCCTTTTGGTACCTTTAGTGGTATTGTCTGCTTTCCCTTTATGCAGTTAATACAAGTCCCAAAATCAATAAAGTCAAGATTTAATAAAACTCAATCATTTACTAATCTTTTAAGTCTCTCTATGGAGATGTGTCCCAATCTCCTGTGCCATAACTTAGAGGAATTTTCTTTAACAATACAACGTTTGTTGCCAATACTATCACCATTTAGTTCAATTAAATTACACTCATAAGTGGGATTCAAAACAAGTTTATATAAATTATCAACTAAAACATCATGTCCAACAATAAGAGAATTTTGAAATAAGCTAAAACTTCTATGTTTGAAAACAAACTTGAAACCCAAAGGTGCTAGTCTTGAAATAGAAACTAAATTACGAGAAAAACTTGGAACATAAAAGGTGTTTTTAAGATCCAAATGAAAATCAGAATTCAAAACTAATCTGAATGTGTCCACGCCTTCAACAGTTGAACTCAATTGGTTTCTAGAATAGACTCTTTGTTCATTTGGTTGCAGTTTCCTTAGGTCTAGAAAGCCCTGCATAGTATTGGCAATGTGAATTGTAGTACCTGAATCAATCACCATGTATTGTTTGGAACATTAACCAAAAGAGATTCATGACACACTAAAGAGATGATAGTGCCTTTATTTTTGAGCCATTTTTTATACTTCAAATAGTCTTTCTTTATATGCCCATTCTTCTTGCAAAAGAATCATATATCATTATTGCCCTTTTGCTTCATTGGCATTTGTCAGATGAGTAGTTTCCAACTTCTCATGTTTCAGCCTCTCTTCCTCTTGAACACACATAGTTAGGAGTTCATTCACAGTCCATTTTTCCTTATGTGTGTTATATGATATTTTGAATGGACCGTACTCAGTACGGAGAGATTTCAAAATGAGATGAACTAGGAATGTCTCGGAAATCTCTATCTCCAAGGATTTAAGACAAGCAGCAATATCTCTCATTTCCATTTTGTGCTCAGGCACACCTTTAGAATTGTTAAACTTCACGCCTGAAAGCCTTTTTATTAAGGTGATGGCCAACATTTTGTCAGAACTTACAAATTGCTCTTCAATAGCCTTTATGAAGTCCTTGGCCTTATCACATTGAGCGATTAATCCCCTTATGCTTTTACTGACATGAGTCTTCATGAGACTCAGGCTCAAGCGATTGGTTCTTTCCCATGATTCATATAGTGACCTCTCTTCTGGCGTACTTGATTCCGTGGGACAAGTGGTTCATCCACATGGAGCGCCAAGTCGAGATCCATACATCCCAAAGTAAGAAGAATTTTCTCCTTCCAGTCAGAAAAATTGTCACCACATAGAATTGGAATTCGAATAGTGTCAAACTAGGAACCACTGCATAAGATAAACACATACATTAATTGCTATGAAAACTATCTTTATATTGAATTAACCAATGCTAATTCAATTTTGTAAATTCAAACCTGCCTGTGGATAGAGTTGTTATCACACATTGAATTTACAAAGACTTTAGTAATATCAAATACAAGAATTTTCCATACCTGTGGGGCTAGGACATCTCTTGTTTCGATATTTAATAATTACTTTATCTCAATTAAATCCTTAGGACAACTATTTCTCTGCGGAGCCAAATATTCATCATATTAATTAATTTCACTTTACGAGATGTCTATGTATCACCGAATAATTCGTTACGTGATTTATGTTCACGGCATAAAATTATAACTAAAGATGCTTTGGCTAATCTTAAGTTATAATAACATTTCCAAACCTCAAATGACATCTCTAAAATAAATATTTTTAAGGAGGTTGATGAACATGTACTAAATCCTTCAACAAAATATTCGACATATTTCTCAATTTTAAAATATTGTGTATTATAAATTTTAACCACCACACTATTTACATTTCTTAAAATTCCAATAAAAACAGATTACTGCTTAAACATAGAAATGCAAACTATTGTAACATAATCAAAAGATATGTTCAAGTTCAGTGCCATTAGTATATAATTAGTATAACTCAATAATGAGTATGTCTGCTTTGAATAATTTGATTCCATTAAACAATTATATATCATAACAATTCCCATGATTTATTGCACATAAAGAACAGTTTATGCATGAATCAATGTGTGCCAGCCATTTATGACTTTATGCAAATAATTTCAATGGTAAATTCAAGAAATTTAGTTGATATGTTCAATCATGGCCAAATTTTTGTTAATTGTCAATACACGCTAACATCACAGTATCCATTTAGGAAATCATTTATATTTATAATGGGGCACTTCAAATGTTTGCATTTCAAATAATTTTAGTTAAAACACACTGCTTTAACAAAATGTTAACCTGCCTCCATATACTTACTGCCAATTAGAAATAAAAGTGTATGTATATCACCATATGCAAATCATCATGCAGATTAATGATAATAAATACTGCATTTGGCAACAACTAAAAGGATCTCAAGAATATTAATTTTCATGCACAGTACAAAATCTGAATAACCAAGCATGAAGGATGGCTCTGATACCAAATGTAAGACATAAATTACATACCTCCAGTCATGTTATCCAAGATCGAATTGAAAATTTGCAGTAGAAATGAGTCCTTGGAATTCTCATTTTTTTTTTCATTATTATTATTATTATTATTATTATTATTATTATTATTATTATTTCAGTTTCCTTTTGTTGAAAGTGTATTTGTAGGTTTGTTCTAAGTGAAGGTTTTCAATCAGAGATTAATTTTGGCTTACTTCTATTTCAGATAGGGATTCTTAACACATAAGCTGGATGTTACCTTCAATTGGAAATTGAAATTTCATTTCTTATCAAGTTTTGAAATTGTGCAGGAATATCTAGTTTTTGTTTGCTACTTGAAGGTCAAGGTCAAATTCTATTCCACATCAAAGGATAATTTTTTTTATCAATATCTTCCTCTCCCGTCCAATTTTGACAGCAATTATGCTACACAAACAGGTTTAAAGACATGTTAAAAATTGGGGGACACGTGTCGATACATGATTGGATGGTTTGAGAAAAATAAAAACACAACATCTAATTATTATCTGTCACATCACCCTATCCCTCAATCCCTGTCTTTGAACTTGTCCAAGGAGCATTATTCTTTTGACAGTGTGTAACTATATTCAAACACTTTGCATGAAGACACTTACCGTAGATTGTACGGATGTGTGAATCTTCACATAATAATTGGCAGGTTTCGTTCTAACGTAAAAAAAATGGTGATATACATTGATTCACAGTAAGCCAAATAGAATATGTAAGTAACAAAAATATCGACATGCGTATTTGAGCTCATCAATGATCGTGTCTATGTTTCTAGTGTTCAAGGTGTTAGCTACATATAGCAACCTAATTCCTACATTAATTGTTCCCTATTGTTTTCTTCTTAATGATAATGTTCAACTATTTATTTAGTACTAATACTTTGATAGTAAAACCAATTTATAAACAACTACTACTGTTTCATTATCACCATTTTTGTAAAATAAACAACTTATAAACTATTAAAAGCATTCTCAAACATGCACTAAGCAATTTAAACATATTTGAACGTATTCTATATTATTGGTTATATATAAGATTTTCACATTTGTTTTAGCCAAAATAAGAAAAAGAAAAAGCCACGCGTTTCTATTTATTTTTACAATCACGCTATAAATACAAAAAATTTTGACGGACAACCTGAGAATTGATTGAAAGATGAAAAGATAAAAAAAAACAGTCAAATCATTTGTCGTCACGTCAATGTCGATAATTCTGCCAAGAATTATTTATACTCGTGACTTATTTTTAACGGAGCATAAGTTGTCACGTGGCGCTGCAAAGCAATGATTTGCATGACTTTTTCCTTTTTTTCAATGATTTGAATGACTTTTTCCTTATTTTTAACGGAGCATAATTTGTATCATTGCACGATCAATCATATCAAGGAAAACCAAATGCGCTTCTCTGTTTGTCCACTGAGAGTGAGACATGTAGAGGCCCCCACAAAACACACACTTGGAGAGTGGGTAATTTTTTTCACTTTTTTATTGAGGTGGGTCCCACGCGGGACCCACCTCATGAGAGAGGTGGCCCCTACTTCTGTACAAAGGGTAAAACCCTTGTCCACTGCACCCACTTTTTAAGATTTTTTGAGATGGTGTTATGTAACTAAAGTCGAAACTTAAGTGCGACTTTCGTATGCACTGGAGAAATTTGGCGAAAAAGGAATTGGAGAGGAGCCGTTGTGGGCTCTCTGCACTCCAAGTATCAAACTTTAATACAAGTGAACTTAGAGCATAGAAATTTTTATTAAGCGTTTTTTTCCTTTGGTTTAAAATGTACAGTTCGTGCAATCTTCTCTCAGTACCTGCTCTTGGGTCCCGCACTCCGGTTCCAAGAAGAGATTCATCGTCGGTAATTCACTACACTCTACTCTCTTACATTTTCTTTTTATTTGTGTTTGATAGTTTGATCAAGTTTCTTGGAGCTTGAATTTTCGGAAATATAAGCAGATTTTTTTTTTTCGTTGTTGTTCTTCGTTTGGGGCGTTAACTTGAAATGAAGTGAAAGAGAATTAAGAGATGAATTAATTGTTCTGACAACATTGCGATGATACATGATAACTGTTTAAAGGTGATTTCTAATTCCAAGTTATTAATAAATGAGTTAATCCTTCAATTTACGGAGTTTTGGAATGAAGAAAAATGGATCAGGTTTGCATATAGATATATATCAGTTAATATTTTCTTAACAATTTAGGCTTTACAATAAGATGGTTGCTTAGAGCATGCTGAGGTTTTAGTCCTGTTATTGCCTATTTATGAAAATTTTATGAAATCGGGGATGTGTTGATGTATAAATATAACAAAGTTCTTTCGTATAAAAGCTTGACTTTTTAGTTGAGGTGATGATTCAAGAACAATGGCAAGTTTTCATGTTGAAATTAAAGTAGAGATCAATACTTAAATTTTTTAAACCAGAGGCAAGGTAAGTATCATGGGGTACCATACTATTAGACTTTATGTTGCTTCATGGCCTAAGCCTTCGATGACCTTAAATAAATGTAAAAAAGAAAGTCCGATTCTTTTTTGCTCAATGGTTGGATATTGATCTTCCACATTGAAATCCATAATTGAAACTGTAAAGTCTAATTAATCAAAGTTAGTTATGCAAATTATAGTAATTTTTCAACAATTCATATATCCTGTTGTGCAACTTTTTTTGACAGGCATCGAGTGGTAGGTCTGGCACATTACAACCAACTGGACCAATCTTTGGTCCTCAGAAATTGCTCACAAATGCCATTAATATTTCCCCATTATGTATCATAACGACTCGAAAGGTATGTTTTAGCTATTCATGTTCATCTTATGTAGTACTTGAATACAATTTCGGACAATTCTCCAATAGTAACTGATGCCTTAACCTTGCCACCAATATTATATTTGGTGACAGTAGTACATGTTGATTGTCCCATCAACCTTTAGTGTTAGGTGGATCAAGTGAGATGAAGAACAATAGTTATTTTTTTTTCCTGTGGATCATGATTTCCACCATAAGAATGCCTCTGATCATATTTTTCCAGTCTTAGTTTCTTATCCTAAATTGTCTTATCTCTACCAGCAATGAAAAGCAAGATGAGACTAAATCAGACTTTTGGCACGTGATGTAAAACTCCTAAATTGTTATGGAAGAGTTGGTCTTTAAAAAAAAATGATATCCTTCTTTTTCTCTCAGATTTATTACCTATACTTTCATAATTACGTAAGTTTCTGGTGCAATTCCCACTAGGTGGGGAGGTTATCTCTTTCAGCAGTGCTGACTGGTGATAATTCAACAATGATGAATGTGGAAGAAGACACTGATAATATTGGCCTGATCAGTCTAGATCCAGGCTTGGAACCTTATAAAGATCATTTCAAGTATATAATGAAGAGATATTTAGATCAGAAAGAACTCATTGAAATACATGAAGGAAGCCTTGAGGAATTTGCACTAGGTAATGACGAAATAAAAGTGTCTTTCTTTTTTTCACCAATATATTTGTTGGACATGTAAAAGTTGATTGAATATTCATGCTCTTTATAACTCTGATTTGTTACTCACCTTGAAAGTGCCAATGTTTGCATACAAATAAAATTTCATAATACAGTCATATCTAACTCTATGAATCCAAGGCTCACATGAAATTGAATTTTTCCATCGCCTAATGGAAACATTTTTCATTTATTTTCAATGACTAAACACCTTATATTTCAGGTTATTCTAAATTTGGGTTTAACCGAGAAGAAGGTTTCATTGTGTATCGTGAATGGGTCCCTGCTGCTCAGTGAGTCCTTCAGCTCCTAGAAATAAGATTTGTTACTACATTTTTTTTCCCGATTTTAGGTCCGGCAACGTGATCGTCCTTATTTTGGCATGCATGTTAGCTTTATAATTACCTTGTTTGGAACTCAGGGAAGCTGAAGTCGTTGGTGATTTTAATGGGTGGAATGGTGAAAATCACAAGATGGATAAGAATCAATTTGGTGTGTGGAGTATCAAAATTCCGGATTCTGGTGGCAATCCAGCCATTCCACACACTTCAAGAGTCAAAATCAGGTTTAAGCATAGCGATGGAGTATGGGTTGACAGGATCCCTGCCTGGATGAAGTATGCCACTCAGGACCCTACAAGATTTGCTGCACCTTATGATGGAGTGTACTGGGACCCACCACCTTCAGAAAGGTAACTGTAACTATTTCATGAGCTCTTCGATCAATTGGAACAACATTCAAGGTACTAAATTTGAGATGGTTTTTCACATGGTCTAATAATATTGGTCAAAAGAAATTTCTATTGCCAATTTTCAATTGGTAAAATACAATTTGGAAGGAGACTCAGTTCTCCTTGAAAAGAAACTACAAGAAGTCAATAAACAGCCTATTCCTTAATCAACCTTGCAGGTACCAGTTTAAATACCCTCATCCACCTAAGCCCAAGGCTCCGCGAATATATGAAGCACATGTTGGAATGAGTAGTTCAGAATCCCGTATAAATACATATCGAGAGTTCGCTGATGATGTTTTACCTCGCATTCAAGCAAACAACTATAATACAGTCCAGTTGATGGCTGTGATGGAGCATTCCTACTATGCATCATTCGGTTATCATGTTACGAACTTTTTTGCAGTAAGTAGTAGATCAGGAACTCCAGAGGACCTTAAGTATTTGATTGATAAAGCACATAGCTTAGGTCTCCGAGTGTTGATGGACGTTGTTCACAGCCATGCAAGTAATAATGTCACTGACGGCCTTAATGGTTTTGATGTTGGGCAAAGCTCTCAAGATTCTTATTTTCATACTGGGAAGCGAGGTTACCATGCGTTGTGGGATAGCAGATTATTCAACTATTCAAACTGGGAAGTTCTTCGTTTCCTTCTATCCAATCTGAGGTGGTGGCTAGATGAGTTTAAATTTGATGGATTTCGATTTGATGGAGTGACCTCAATGTTGTATCATCACCATGGAATTGACATGACATTCACTGGGAACTATAATGAGTACTATAGTGAGGCTACAGATGTTGACGCTGTGATATATTTGATGTTGGCCAATTATCTAATCCATAATATTTGGCCCGATGCAACTGTAATTGCTGAAGATGTTTCTGGTATGCCTGGACTTTGTCGGCCTGTTTCTGAGGGAGGGATAGGTTTTGACTACCGCCTGGCAATGGCCATTCCTGACAAGTGGATTGACTACGCGAAGAATAAGCAAGATGAAGAATGGTTGATGAAGGAAATAACTTGTTGCTTGACAAATAGGAGATACACTGAGAAGTGTATAGCTTATGCAGAGAGTCATGATCAGGTATATGCATCTGAACTCGATTTAATAAAGCCCTATCCCGTTCGTATGTGGGGTTGGCTACATGGATCATCTTCTTCCACACTGCTCTATATAGACCTATCTCCAAAAATTACACCAGAAAGGCTCAAAAATATTTTCATAATTATGTTGATTCTTCTTCTTAGTTAATGTTAACTGATCAAACTTGCTTTCTAGAAATGTAACTCACAGAAACATGTATTTCTCCAATGAGAGAAACGGCCAAAATTGTTTTTGATTTTCATCTCTTTATCATCTTGCATTGCTTTTCTTTCTCCAATCTAATATTTTTTTCCTGCTTGATGATATGAGTAGGCTATTGTGGGTGACAAAACTATTGCATTTTTGCTAATGGACAAAGAAATGTATACTGGTATGTCCTGTTTGACAGATGCTTCTCCAGTTATTGAGCGAGGAATTGCACTTCACAAGGTTTGTCTCATCCATATGCATTAAATGCCTTCTGGATATTGTGGCTTCGAACAGTGGTATGTCTAGTAGTTTAAAGTGATAATTTTTTCTGCAGATGATTCATTTCATGACAATGGCATTAGGAGGAGATGGCTACCTTAATTTTATGGGAAATGAGGTAAACAACCAGTTGGCTATTTTATCATCAAACTATTAAACTTGATGAGTGATAATATAATAAAATTTTTTAGTTTTCTTATATCCAAGGTTTGCGTTTTTGGAGGGCTAATTTAGATTTTTACATTGGAAGAGTTTAAAATTATCTTCAATTCCTATATCAAATAAATAGAAGGATATTGAATAATCAATTCTCCTTTGTTTCAAAAACAAAAATAAATACTTTTTGACGAGAGTGCAATTTGGCAATAAAAGGACTTCCTGGGCCCACTCTACTTTGAAATATCATTTATGCATATAGATGATACACCTGAGTAAGATTGGTAAAGTTATGCTACTTAGCTGATCTTTCTTATTGTAAAAGCTTATTAATACCATGAAATGTTTGAAGCTAATCCCCTGGGGAAGAGTTTTTTTCATTTTTTTTTCCTCGAGGAAAGAGTTAATTGCACTGGTTTAGTAATCTGTTAGAAGGCTACTATGTAATAGAAAAGGTGAAATTTGAAAATATAGCTTACAAAAATGGTAGCGTTCAGATACTTCCCTTCACCCTCATAGAAACACTGAATAACAATGTAATCTATATTGCAGTTTGGCCACCCGGACTGGATTGACTTTCCTAGAGAAGGCAATGACTTTAGTCATGATAAGTGCAGACGCCAATGGAACCTTGTGGATACAGATCATCTAAGATACAAGGTTCAATTTCGCTGATATTAAATATGAAAAACTTGGTTTGTTCACTCTCGTTTGATTACTTAAGTCTTTAGCTGAACTATCCTTGCCTATGCAGTAAAGTAAGTTCACCTATTCAATACTGGCATCAGTTTTTATTATCAACTTTCTAAGATTTCTCAATCAAATTTAAGTGCCATGTACGAACAATCTATATATTTCATATTTGTTATATCAGGTCTATTTAGAGCCATGATATGGTTGAAACTAATTAGTTGTGAAGAACGGATTAGGAGACGGGACATGGGACCGGGCACACAAACAAATTGACATGGCGGGTTTCAATTACATTAGACCAAAACACTTTGGGGACACATCAATTAAATTACTTTAAAATTGGCTTTGATTAAATTTTTTGAATTAGAATGTCTATTTAAATAACTTTGGTTACTTTGTACTACTAGTGCAAATGAAATCAAATATTCACATATCAGAAAGAGAGTGTAGTAGATATAAAATAAATTTAAACCTGAATCCTTTACAGTTTTTCTAACAATCATGTGATTTTTTTACACAAATATTTTATTACAAGTTTTTTCTATTTTAACACTTAAGATTTAGAACATAAAGTTTATCGTGTCCTTGAATCTTGACGTGTTGGGGTCCGGTCCCTTGCATGTCAAAAACTGAAAAATATAGGACATGCCAAGTGACGTGTCGTTTACTTGTTTGAGGCATTTCAGGCTCATGTCTCTTGCATTTGACCAATAAAGAAAATAAGACACTCAATGTCACATGTCAAACACTTGTCTCGGAGTGTCCAAGGCACTTGGGCACTGACATTTTGGGTGTCCGTGCTCACAACTAAATACAATCTTATGCTTGCTCTTAACCAAGAATGTAATAGCCTTTTCTATTTAATCTTTTCTATGAACTTATTACATTTTCCCACGAACCATTTACCTGCAACCACTTTATATGTATTTCATTCTAATATGTGCATCTCAAATCCAACATTTTGTCCAATTGTCCTTGGAAATGCAGTTCCTGAATGCTTTTAACGGAGCTATGAATTTACTCGATGAAAAATTTTCGTTCCTTGCATCAGAAAAACAGATCGTGAGCAGCATGGATGAAGATGACAAGGTACAGATGTTTTATATACATATTGTCAAAGCTATATATGATTCTTTATAGTGTGCTCTACTTGATTGAATTTTATGGATGCAAAGATTCTTGGTGCAATGCGCATGTGCACAAATATTCATATCGTGTGTTTAGAATGATGCCACAAATTTTAGTACATGAGACTTATTATATTCCAGTATTCTTGTTTGAAAAGTTTCAGGAGAAAGAATCAATTCTCTTGAAGATTACTAGTACCGTCTGTTTTTGTTCATATACAATAGAATTTGGTGCTTGTGTTTATTCATTAATTTATTTCTCTACATCGCAGGTCATTGTCTTTGAGAGGGGAGACCTAGTATTTGTCTTCAACTTTCACCAAGTAAATACATATGAAGGGTATATATTTTTTTATGAACTAAATGGTTTGCCAAATCATGGAGTTATTTCCACATTTACATATTATGGTTTGATTTGTTGAAGTTCGGTATGTTATTCTTAAAGTTTTGACTTGTACATGCAACTTACAGATACAAAGTTGGTTGTGACTTGCCGGGGAAATATAGAGTTGCACTGAACAGTGATGCTAGGGAATTTGGTGGACTTGGAAGAGTAAGGAACATGTTATACATTCCTCTTCTTTTGCTAAACATTCAAACCCCTATGACCTAGGACTCATTTTACTTGCATGGCAAGCTTAAAATAAGTAAAGTTATTTTTAAGTAACTTTTTGTTTCCAAACATGTTTGGATGACTTTTTTCCCCTTACTTTTTAAGTAAAAAAGAAAAAAAAGTTACTTATTTTGAAAGTTACTCTTACTTTAGTATCAAAATAAGTAACTTATTTTCAATTTCAACCAATAAACATATTATTCTTTTACTTAATACGTAAACATTTTAAGCTTAACCAAATATGCTCCAAGTCTTAAGTACACGAAGGGGTTAACTCATGAACTGATGGAAGAGCTTTCATGCCCTAATGGAGTTTTTCTTAGTCAAGAAAATGCAAAACATGAAATTCTTTTGAGTCATTTCCAACCTTTCTTTTCCAACCAGTGCTTTTGATATCTTAGACATATTTAAACATACTTCTAAATCAGATAACAACAAACTAAGTCTTATACTTGATAGACTTGAAGTCAGCTATGCAAATCTTTATCCATAACTTGCTTTGATCAATTTCCACATCTAGCAGAAGATCCAGTCAAATCAAAGCATTTACAACCATATGAAAACATGTTAATTCAGTTCTACTAGTCGTTATTAATAATTGAATCTGAGTACCTAAATATTACTTAAGGGGACATGTTACTCCTGCTATGATAAAACGACATTCTATCTGTTTCGTCTTAATTGTACTTTTTCTAAAACAAGTTACTTATTTGTAACTCTTACTTTAGTATCAAAATACGTAACTTATTTGCAATTTCGACCAATAAAGATATTATTCTTTTACTTATTGCGTGAACTTGTTTAAGCTTAGCCAAATATGCTCCAAGTCTTTAGTACACGAAGGGCTTAACTCATGAACTGATGGAAGAGCTTTCATGCCCTAATGGAGTTATTTCATAATCAAGAAAATGCAAAACATGAAATTATTATGTGTCCTTTCCAACCTCACATTTTTTCAACTAGTGCTTTTGATGTCTTAGACATATTTAAACATGCTTCTAAAACAGCCAACAAACTAAGTCAGCTACGCAAATCTTTATCCATGACTTGCTCTGATCAATTTCCACATCTAGCAGAAGATCCAGTCAAATCAAAGCATTGACAACCATATGAAAATATGTTATTTCTGTTCTACTACTCATTAATAATTAATCTAACTAAATATTACTTGGGGACATGTTATTCCTACATAATAAAACGACATTCTATTTGTTTCGTCTTCATTGTGCTTTACATAGAACCGTTAGATTTTAATATGTTCCTTCTAAATATAACTTATAATATATTCCCTCTTATTTTCATCAATTAAGACTGTCATTAACGAATGATAATAAAAATGTTTCTCTCTCTCTGTCTTTCTCTGATACTCACCCATAGCACCCTATGTGGCTTTTTCTAGACCAATAATGATTATAGTAAAACCTTTTTTGTTCCCTATACATTTTTGTACTCGAGGTAAGTAAATTACTTCTACAATAGGTCTCTCTGCATAACTGAAGGGGAAGTTATGCCAGGAATATGGGAAAACTAGGCTGAGGTTTGTGCGATGGGGTAGCATATGGGTGCAAGGGGTGATGTGGGGGGCTTTTTTTATTTTCCCTTAATCTCTCCTTTTTGTTTCTCTCTTCATTTTTAGTTATTTTATTATTGAAATATGTGTGTTTACCCATTAGACCAAGCAAAAGGAGTTTCATGTGTGCTCCAAGTGATTTTTAATGGCCAAACTGAAAAGGTTTGTGTCTACTGGGGACCAAGTGCTACAAAATTGCACGGTTTGGAACCCAAATGCTAAAATAAATAGTTTGGGGAGCCAAGTGCTACTTTTATGTACAGGTTGGGGAACTCAACTGTAATTTATCCTAAAACTAAATTGGTTTTGTATCTGTAACTGTTTTGTTAATGATTTCGTTCTTTTTCACCTCCCTATTTCATTAACCCTATCCTATTTGAACTTGTGGAATTGTGGAATATGATGCCTGAGTTCTTGGAAAGCATAGCTCTTGTGCATTTGCATTCTGATAAAACACTACTGATTATTTTAAAATCTCTTGAGCCATATTTTAGTACAAGAACTTTACAACAATTTTTATTCGTTTGAAATAAGATGATGGGTGAAAAAGAAAAAAAAAAAAAAAGGAAGAAAATCCTGAATATTCAGAAAGTTTTGAAACACTAGAGCCAAAAGATATATCCAGAAGATTGGCATGACATGGCTAAAAAAACTATGCTGGCCTATGTACAATCTTTTGAAGAGCCGATTGTACTACAGTTCCTGGTTGATGGGTTGGTTGAAAATTGATTGGTTTGATTCTGGAGAATAATTTTTCATATGATGTTAACGTCTTCATGATGGCTTGACATCAGATAACTTGTGATGGCAGGTGGGTCATGATTCAGAACATTTCACAACCCCAGAAGGATTACCTGGAGTCCCTGAAACAAATTTCAATAACCGTCCCAATTCCTTCAAAGTACTCTCTCCTGCTCGTACATGTGTGGTATGCTTCCAACTACGACCCTTTTGCATTTACTTTTAGGCATTATTATTTTTTGGGGTCATACTTATTCGTTGGTATAAATTACAATACTTTTTTTGATCATTGAAGTGTCTGTGGGGCAATAATCATCAAGATTAGTATACTGTTGCTAACATCATTTATGTCTATCAGAGACCCTTCTATATGCACAAACTATATGGGCGTTAAAGGATAAAATGTCCATGACATGAATGCAGCTTAATTGAGGGTGTGAAGATGGATATTTATTCTACTGAAATTAATAAGATTAAAAATGGTTACCAGTTCGAGTCCCCTCAGGGCCACTGAGGTGAGAAACGGCTGTAACTTCAGGGCCCCGTGGAATTAGTCGAGGTGCGCGCAAACTGGCCCGGACATCCACAGTTATCAAAAAAAATAAAAATAGATNATTCTAAGATAAAATATAATTACTTAGATGGTCGGGGGATGTTTTGCATAGACTTAAATGAACTCTTGTTGACAAGAGCGATGCAATTTTAGTGGAACAAGTTGAAGCAATTTTAACTTCTTTGTTAAAGTCATTCTCAGATGAATTTTACCTCAAACTTCTGAGTGTTCTTTTTAACAGTTACTTCCAAAACTAGCACTGAGGCAAATGTGCTGCTTCATTTTTTTTTATCTGTGTTATAGAAATCAAATTTGGCAATTTCAAGATCATGTTCTGATGGAATGTATTCGTATTTGACTGAGTATGAACATGAGCATAACAAGAGTTCGACTTGCCAGTTTTACAACATCGTCCTCTTTTCAATGTTGTCTGTATCTGCCCTGCCTAACACCAGGTCAAAGTCGTCGAGTTTGAACATGTGAATAGTAGATCAGTTGACATAACACGATTTATTTTTTCTTGTGAAGGTAAATGTTTGTGGTCTGTTTGTACTGAAACAAACCCGTAAACTCAATTTCCAACTGTTTACTGCTTTCTGAAGGTTTATTACAGAGTTGAAGAAAAATTAGAAGAAACTGGAAATGACAAGTCAGCAAGCCTTACTGAGACAGATATAGGCAATATGATGCTCAGTGGCATTATTTCTTTTGAAAAAGCTTCTTCCTCCGAAGATAAAGGTGTTGACCCAAGCAAGGAACTTGATAGAAACTGAAGCCCTCTAGGAATGCAAAAGACTGATCATTTTATGCCTTATATTTTGGATAGGATATCCAGCTCATATTGTACACATAATACTATAGAAGATAACGAGTATCAGAAACTTCAACGAAAAGTAAGAACTGTTCTGTCCTTGTAGCCCTATGTCTTTTCATGATTTTCCAATCATAGTGTTGTATTAATGATCAGTCTGAAGTATGAACAGAATCACCTTTGTTCTGAAGGTGTAGCGAGTTCCATTTTCTTTCCCAGGACTGATGACTCACTTGTTCAGTACTACTAACTATTTATTATAGGAGGATGCTGTCCCCTTGGGACTACCAATAGCTTCAGTTGTTGAATCCCGTGCAAGTTAGGTTGTGGTTGTATTTGCTGCAAGCAGAACGTAGGTGCTTTAGGTGGAGTGTTTTAACCTTGAAACGTATAGTACTAGGCGGTGTAAGGAATAAAATTTTATTTTTTTTTCTTTTGTTTAGTATTATCCAGTACCACTCTTCCCAATATAAGATGAAACTCCTGGATTCTAAATCATTTTTGGCTCCGAGGAAGAAAGGATAGTGTATGAAGCTCGTAGCTGGGCTAGGGGATCAGAAACAGTATAGTACTTTGAAGTGGAATGGATAAGGGTGACCGTGAATCCGTGATAGCTAATTTCTTTAGTTTTATCTTCTCTACGGTTCCTGTTATATAAGTTCAAGTGTGAAATTGTTTAGGTCCACAAGAGTTTTGACATTTTTTTTCCAACTAAACATGGTCTCACTACTTGGCAACATGCATAATCGTGCTTGACATTCTACAGTGAACTCAAGCTCTTCTCCTGGTTTCCATTTTGCATTGTAAGCTAGGCTTGTGAAAGCAGCTGTGATTAGGCATGCTTTCCATACTAGCCCAATCTACCCTGCAATGATTTCAAGTGTTGCCTCGTAGTCTTGCCCCCTTGCTCATGTGCAGCCGACACCAGTCGTGGTCAAACATTAACATGAACCGATGGACCCTAAGTTTCAAGAACATGTACACAACTCGAGGAATCTAGCGGTGTAGGTCTGTTGTTGACACATGATGAAAATGTTAATAATAATAAAATGTTCAAGTTCATAGCACTTAAAAGGTTCTTGTTCGCAACACACGAACGGTTGTTGCTCGAATTTCACTCTAAAGGGCATTAGAAATATTGAAATTCACCAAATAATGGAAAATTGAAATATCATTTATCAAAAAACAAATTTAGCGTTTTTAAAAGCTTAACATCTATTTAAAGAGTTAAAATGAATCCTAATCAAATCGAAATCCTAATTCGGTAGACAAGTCTAAATAAAGTTAAAGCTCCCGTTTGGTGCACATTTTTGGGGAAAAAAATGTATTTGTACTGTTGATGTGATGGGAAATATGTGGTTGAAAAAGAAGGAAAAGTTATTGATGTGATGGAAAGTATTATTTTATTGAAGAATGTGTGGTTGAAAATGAGTAGAAGAATGAGAATGAAAAAAATAATGTGTACCAAACAGGGGCTTAATATGTACCAAACAGTGAAAATATCCTTAAAACTAACTCAATAGAAAAATGTTAAAAACGATGGAGGCTTCGTAGAAGAGAATTTTACTTGTCGCACACAAGTTTTTCTCAAGTCTCTTAAAAGGGTGCCCTTTGAGACGTAGTAGGTCGTGCTGGGCCTACATTGTTAGTCACTTGGACCAAGCATGCCAGAGCACGTGGGCCCTATCTCAATTTTCATGTTTACAATTTTTAAAAATGTTTTTCATAAAATAATTTACAAGCACCCCTTCCATTGATATTGACTTTTCTACAATTTCAGTGGATGGAAGAATCCCCTCCAACAATCTTCTCATTAGTATTTTCGCATTGGTTCTCTCGTGTACAAACCAATGTCATGCGGATGCACACATTATAGCAGAGAACAAGAAGATAGACGAGGATCTTCAGGAATCAAGATCTTCGATGTGATTTGGAAATTGACTCTTAAGTCAAAATTCTATTTAAAAGGAGATTTCATCAATATTTTTTATCTTTTAACCGTGGTGTCTGCCTCTCTTTTGCCATAAAGATCCTAATGTCCACGAAATTTTTTGTATTGTAGGTCAATCTAATCCTAGTTATCTCATCACTAGAAGATCTAACTCCATAACTAAGACTATTACCATGATCTTCTATGGACAGTGGGCTTAACTATGAGCTCCACTGGTATATATAGCAACCTTTGGAAGTACCTAGCCATTTGTTGATAACCCGTAAGCGTTATTGGAAAAATACGAATCTCTAACAAACTGATTATGCAGAAGATACAAACATGCGTAGTCAACTTTTATGATTTGTATATTGAAATTTTGTAAAAAAATCCAAACGTACCATCTACAATGTCAATCTAGAAGATTACAGTGTCACCAGATTATGCTTGTGAGCACTAACTGGACTGTTACGTATCGGAAGATTCAGAATGGACAACTCCTCTTTTTGACTAGGGAAAAGAATAAATTATGTCATTTAGCATATATAATTGTTAGTGTATTAGATTCCTAAAATAAGTTGTAATCTAGTTTCAAGTCCGGGCTTGGACTTGACTATAAATAAATGAAACTCGGAAGGTCTAGGCAGACCTGGAGGAGCAAAACCAGAATAGGAAGAATGAAAGCAAACAGAATTAGTGAAGAAAACGGCAAATGGCCCAGATCACAGGGTGTAAGCAAATCAGTAGGGTATTAGGTATGAGAAGTGCTACTCTGCCAGGTCGGTAAAAGACCTGGCAGAGGCAATGGGTCATAGGGAGGGTGGGTATTTTTACATTTTTTGGGATTTTTTTAATGAGGTGGGTCCTCCTCATGTGAGATAAAACTCTCTACCAGGCCTCTACCAGGCCTGGTAGAGGAGTTTTATCCATTAGGTATTCCTCATTGCATCCAGTGGTATTGTGGTAGACTTGACCTCGATTTCAGTCACATTTTCCTCAACTTAACCAATTGGCAAGTTTAAAAGGTTCTTCTTATAAGCACATTTTTTTGAAAGACGTCCAGACACATGTCATTTTTGAAATCGATAGTACATAAAACTGAGCATGTGAATAAAGGTATTGCAAATTTGCACAGCCAAAGTTTGGGCTACGACACAACACCCTCACAGCGAAAATTACATTGCTATTAACACAGCAATGAATATAAATCAAAATGATAAACAGAAACATCGATATCAAACAGTCAAATCAGATCAGTCTATACAATTGTACCCAAAACTAAGCACATGAATAAGAATCATGCTTGATGTACAGAAATTGAATAAAGGTATTGCACGGCCAAAGTTTGGGCCACGTCTGACAAACACCCTCCCTGGGAAAAACACACATACACATACACAAACACAACAATGAATATAAATCGTTTTAATGAAAGTAGACAGCAACATCATCTTCACTCACTAATAAGAAAGAAAATGCCCGCGCTGCAAGCCAAATAGCCTGAATTCCACAAATATTTATCCAAATGCCCAAAGCCCCCTAATATACTGATGAACTCTTCGAGCTCCAATTTCCCACCCCAGTAACACAAAATCTACCATATAAAGCTAACATATTCAAAGAAAAAGTCCAAAAAAGAATCCAAAAAAGAGAAAGAAACTCTAAACAAGCACACTTAATTCAAGTCTTCCCAATCCTTCTACCCCCAACTTTTCTCTCTGTATACCCAACAGAATTCTCAACATTCATAGGCAGAGGAGGCTTCTTATTCTCCTTTCTAGTACAGCTCCTCAGTGAATACCTTGGTGTCGCAGACTCTCTCTGAACCATCGGCGTGGCAGCCATTGCCATTTTCCTCCCGCTGTCAAATTTCTTTGCAGATTCAATTCTGACTCCAAGATTATTCATTGGCTTCTTCTTATGACCCTCCATTTCACCCTTCTTTCTCTTCAGCCTCTCATTTCTTCTTGCAGAGTACTCTTCATAAAACCTGCCCCTCTCGAACAAAGGACTCCGATTAGCACCGTTATCAAATTCAACATCCATGTTTTCATCACTGGTTCCAAATTCTTGGCACACCATTCTAGCAAGAGCCTTGAATTCACAGGATATGGTGCTGTATTCAGGTCGAAGCTCGAGATCTTCCATATCCCAACACCGTTTAGGCATCTGGGATTTCGTCAAAGAACCTGTTCACCCCAAAAAATTCAAAAAAATTTACTTAGAAGGATTAAGAAAAAACACAATTCATATCAAGAAATGAAAACACTACTATAAATTGTTGCACGCTTTTATTCTACATTTCTCTTGAAATCTTGAAAATACCTGGTGGGATCTGCGCAGTGTTGCTTGCAGCGGGCTGAAGAGCACGGCGAGGGCGAAGCCTAATGGGAGATCTGGCAAGTGGGGGTTTGCCATTTGATCTTATCATATTGGACATGTATCATATAAGTTTTTAATCGATTAAACAGCTATAAAACTGTATCACAAAAAGGAAGAGGAAGAGGAAGAGAGATTTCTGGTAGAAATACTATGAAGAAGAGAGTGATTAATTTGTGGTTTTGAATTTGTGATAAGTTTCTTGTAGAGCGTTTTGTTGAAGTTTTTGTAACAGTGTTGTGTAATGGTTCTGTTTCTAGGGTTTCTTTATTACATTTACGGAAAATTTCAATTTTGAATTTTATGGGGGAGCGTCTCTAACGGTCATATTATTGATCCGACGGCTGAGAGAGAAAGTTAAAAGGAATTGATAGCGATATCCAAATTGTAATAATTTGAAAAGATAATTACCCTCAATTAATTCACAATTATAATATTATTAACTTTTTTAGACGAACTTTTCTAAGAGGACAAATTTTTATGTGCTGATAGTGTGAAATTGATGTAGACAAATTTGGAAGTCATAGATGAGATAATTAGGTAAGCAATAATTTATGTTTTAAGAATTGTTGGAAATGGTGGATCAATTGGGTCAACTTTGACCACAATTTTAAGTGGGACTCGATGTTCGATTTATTGAAATTAATGTTCAATAAAATTCTACGTTCCGAATAGATGAGTGT
>CAIGRF010131085.1:20463-43849 GCA_903798235.1 Fraxinus ornus | reverse complement strand
AAACATGTTAATTGGTGTTCGAGGTAATTGTTGTAAAGCAAGTAGTTAAATAATTGAAAAATGTACTCAAAAAAGATGAATCAAAACTTTCTTAAGCGAGGAATCGTGTCCCAAAATTTCATCTTTTTTGAGTTTATCCTTGTATAAAAATCCGCTCAAATTGTAAGAATGCAGCATGAGCAGATTTGGATTTGCTCCCATCCTCCTGGATGATTTGCAATGAAGCGGATGCTACACCATAAACAGGGGAAATTTTGATCTTCAGTTGCATATTTAAGGGCTAATTGTCTCTTTAACAGGACTTTCAGACACTTCCTGATTCGCATCTGCCATGGTCGAGGTTAGCATTTGGTGCTTTCTTTCTTCATGGGCTCTCCTCCTGTTCGATTCCAGGATGATAAGTAGTGCTGTAACATCAGCGGGGCTAACACCACCTACTCTACTTGCTTGTCCGATTGTTTGTGGCCTGACCTGGAGAGTAAATCAGCATTTCAGAAATTAAATATTTTCACAACACAAGCATTTTTGCAACCGTGAAAGTATCTCGACAATATTTGTGCACGATTGTAGGCAATAAAATAATTTGTATCAGAAAAATGATAATCATTCTGCTAATAATTCAGAAGTAATAAACATTTTCCAATCATGGCATACACATAATTATGGAAAATAAATGGCACCACGATAATAATGACGCAAGATACCTTTGACAGTTTCTCACGTGCTTCATGTGACAATGTTGTCATTGCATAGTAATCAAGATCCTCTGGAAGTCGTCTGTGTTGTTGATTAACCATCTACAAACCGAAACAACCTCAAGACATAAGATTCAGCCCATCAGCCACCACACCACAATATAGTAGAACTGAGATCCATGAAATATTAGTCCTTCTGTGAAGTTGTGAAAAGTGATTTATTGGGAGAATTTGTGGTTAACAAGTAGGGAAAGGTTATGGAGAAATGTGAAAAATATTGTTTTTAGAGAATGTGTGATTGAAAATGAGTGGAGAAAAGGTGATTTTGAAAAAATCAGTTTCAAACAAGAGCTAACACTAGTTAAAAAATTTAAAAAAAAATGTAAATAAAGCCAACAATTCAAGCAGTTAAATTTTATGAATGTGAGCAAAAAGATGGTAGATTGACGCGGATGCTTTGGGAGTTATTTGGCTCATTTTGCATATAAAACATGACATACAAAAAGAACTAGCTCAATGTACATAAAACACGTCAGAAGCACACTAACTGTCTGACTCTTAAGGCCGTGTTTGGTAAACAGTATTAGACAAAATTGGATAGTGCCAGGGGAAAAAAAATGAATCTGTCTGTCTAGTCCTATCCAGTTCAGAAATCAAACATGCCCTATATTTAACTATTTGTCATGATGCTTCAATTATTTACCTGCTGAAGTTGGTTTTGCTGTCGAACAATGAAGCCCGCATACTTGATGTCAATCTCTACGCATTCTTTGTCCACCCTAGATAGTAGATTATTCCCAAATCCATGCTTATCAAGAATTTTGTATTGCACATGTGGCTTCTTAAGAAGGCTTTCTAACGTCGATGAATCCCTCACTGGCTGACCAGACACCTCAGAGATTTCAGCAGCTAAATCTCCACCTGAAAGCAGACAAAAGGAGAGACTACGTTAAGATGGGCTTAAGAAGGTTTTCCAACTTCTATCAGATTCACCTATATTGTTTCATCTAGAATGCTGTGCACGACACATTTGGGAGAGGTTGGTTAGGAATGAAAGAAGGGAGTCTGGTTACAAAAGTGCAGGATGCGGTATCCAAGTATTTTGTAACAAGATGTTCTTTAGTTCTCTTTTCCATTCTTTTTCTATTTACTCAAACATAACCAATTTTAGGTGATTAGCTGTGTGTGGATTATTAATGATTATTCATGACATGATTTTCAACAAAAGGGAACCACGATTTCTAGTTCTTGTGGCAGAAGCGTACAACTCATTAAAATGATATCAACCATCAAAAGAAGACAACAATTTCTATGTGGATATAGAGCACCCAAGTTTTTCCGCTCCACATACTTTAATAGTTCCTGTCACTTCTGATTTAACCAGTGTTCTAAAATGCGCGAAAATGCGCCGCCTAGGCGCGCCTAGGCGTGATGCGCCAAGCAAACGCGTCGAATTGGGGGTATGCGTGTAAAAATGCGGTCAAAATTTTTTTTGACCGCCTAGGCGCGATTAGGCGTTTTGATGCGCGATTAGGCGGGATTAGGCGAGATTAGGCTCGATCAGGCGAGAATAGGCGCGCCTTAGCTAATGGGCTAACAAATTAAAAATAAACCCAAACGGCCCAGGAAAGCCCAACACCTACAAACCCGTCCCATCTCCTACTAAGGTCCAATTTCATATTTCCCCTTTTCATTCGAACTCTCCAGCCAGCGACGCTCCTCCTCCTCCGCTCCGTTCTTCCTGCTCCGTTTCAGCCATTCGCGAGAATCCATGGGTGCCACAACCAAGTGAATGCAACTCTCTCCGTCTCTCGTGTTCTCATTCCACATTAGGTGCTTAGATTATCTCCCATCTTCTCCAACCGGTTAGAACTCGAAAAGGTTAGTTTTCGATTTTCCCTTCTTTGATTCTTTCGTAGACTTTTCTTTCAGTTTCACAGTTGGGTTTCTCAAATAATGGACTGAAAGTCTGAAACGGGTGTTCATTTCTGATTTCTCAAACGGGTGTTCCTTTCTCAGAGTATATGGTTTTTTCGGTTTTACTTAAGTATCACAATTGTTGTTTCTGAATCGGATGAATTGTTGATTTTCACAGTTTCAAGGTCAATTTGCCTTTATATAAGGATATAGTTTCTTTTATTTTTATCCTTATCTTTTGGGTGGTGGGGCTGGGACACTTTAGGAACTTGGCAAGCTTGAATGAATCTGAAGCTTTTGAACTCAAATTTCATATAAGCTAATCTAAAGTTACAAAACAGGTTAATCAAATTTCATATAAGCTAAGCTAAATAGGTTATGTTACGAATGATCATTTGGCAGTCTGCAGAATAATATATTCTTTCAGTTCTATCATGTTGAGTTATTTTCTTTCATTCAGTAAGTGTACAGGATGTTGTGCAATCCTTGTATGCATCTTGATTATCAGCTTTTCTCTCATTTTGGAAGAACATGAAAGGTTATCGTATCCATACAAAAGTTCAAGTATTTGCTTAGGTTCATAAATTGAAAGTGATTTTACCTGCTAAAAATTGACTAGCACACTATGTCCAAAAGCTTGAAACTTGAAAGTGATTTTACCTTATTTGTTTTCAGATTTACAGCGTGGTAGGGTAGGAAGTAATGGAGCAAAATGATTCTTCAATGGCCTCTAATCCTAGTTGTGAAGATAGTGATTTGAAAAAGGGTTCTGGGGACATTGGATGGGAAACTGGAATTCTTGAAGATCCTACTAAACCTAATAATGTGAAATGCACATTGTGTGGTAAAGTTACGAAGGCGGGAATTAATAGGCATAAAATTCACGTAGCGGGAATTAAAGGAAAGGGGGTGACACCATGTCCAAAAGCTAGCAATGAGCAAAAGACTAAGTGCCTTGAAGCAATTGAAGAGAATACATCTAAAAGGATAGAGAAGGCATTGAATGAGGCTAAATTGAGGGATGATGTAGTTATGTCTTATTCTACACGTGAGGAAGAAGATGATGAAATTTCTATCATTGAAGGAGGGTCTAGGAAGAGGCCTATTCGTGTTGGTCCCATGGATAATTTCTCAAGGCCAATCAAGGTAGATGGTGTTAATGCAAGTAAGATAAAGAAACAACAAAATATCTATGATGCAATTGCTAAGAAAAGGACATTAGAAGTTCATCAATATTTGGCAAGATGGGTATATGAAGTTGGAATTCCTTTTAATTCCATTGATAATGATAGCTTTAAATGTTTTGTTGAAGCTCTTGGTCAATATGGCCCAGGTTACACCCCTCCTTCACAATACCAACTAAGAGAGCCACTTTTGAAGGAAGAGGTGGAGAGAACAAAGGAAACTCTTAAGAAGCAAGAAGAAGAGTGGAAGACTAATGGGTGTTCTATAATGACCGATGCTTGGAGTGATAGAAAAAGAAGAAGCATTATGAATTTGTGTGTGAATTGTAAATTGGGAACCACATTTCTTTCTTCAAAGGAAACTAATGATAATGCTCACACTGCTCAATACATATTTGACTATGTCAATGAATGTATTAAAGAGGTTGGAGAGGAAAACGTGGTTCAAATTGTAACCGACAATGCTTCCAATAATATGGCCGCTGCAAATTTGTTAAAATTACATCGTCCTACCATCTTTTGGACATCATGTGCAACTCACACATTGAATCTTATGCTTGAAGGAATCTCTAAACTTCCTAGCTTCAAGGGAGTGATTAAGAAGGCAAAATCATTCACTATTTTCATCTATGCACATCACAAAACTTTGGCATTGATGAGGAAGTTTACAAAAAGGGAGATAGTTCGGCCGGGAGTTACTAGATTTGCATCATCTTTCTTGACATTACAAAGTTTGCTCGATAAAAAACAAGAGTTGAGAAATATGATGACTAGCAATGAATGGGATAATACTAAATGGTCTAAGAGCAAAAAGGGAAAAGAGGCATTTGATGTTGTTGTTCCCAACCATTTTTGGAACTTGATAGAGTTGTGTTTGAGGGTGTTCACTCCATTAGTAAAAGTGCTTAGACTAGTTGATGGGGAGGAAAAGCCTTCAATGGGCTTTGTTTATGGAGAGTTACAAAAGGCAAAAGATGACATTAGAAAGACATTGAAGAAGGAAAGTGATTATATGCCAATCTTGAACATTATTGATGCAAAATCCAAAGATCGACTTGATAGTCCACTTCATACAACGGCTTATCTTTTGAATCCATTTTATTACTACAAGAATCCAAAAATCAAAGATGATGAATTGATAACAAATAATGTGATTATTTGTGTTGAGAAGTTCTTTCTCGATGTTCAAATGCAACATCATGTGATAAACGTCGAGTTGCAAAGATACACTCAAAAAGAAGGTGCATTTGGAAAAAATTTAGCTATAAGTGGATGTGAGAACAATGCTTCAAATTACAATCCGGGTATGTTTAAATTATTTTCTTTTCATTTTTTGTTAATAGTTAAATTAGTATACCACATGGATATATAATATATTATATTTATCTCTCTTTTTTGTATATACTAGTAAGTTGGTGGGACTTTTATGGCAATCAAACGCCAAATTTGAAATTCATGGCAAAGAGGATCCTTGGTTTGACTACGAGTTCATCGGGTTGTGAGAGAAATTGGAGTGTCTTTGAAAGTGTAAGTACTAAATACTTAATTATGTTGCTATATTTTAGTTATTACTTTGGTAGTGGTTTGATGATTTAAAGTTTACTAAAAAATTTCAACTTCTTTCATGTAGGTGCACACTAAGAAGAGAAACCGCCTAGATGCTACAAGGATGAACAATTTAGTTTATGTTCAATTCAATGCAAGATTGATGAACAAAAAGAAGAGGAGGAAAGATAAAGTAGAAACTCTACTAGCAAGTGATGCTAGTAATGCACAATCTTGGATTGTTGAGGGTTGTGATGATGATGAGGATGAGGATGAGGAGGAGGTGGTGGTGGAGGTAGAGAATGATATCTTACAACTTACAAGAGGATTTCCAAATGATGAAGATGAAATAAGGGAGCCCGACGAAAATGATTTTGTATCGGATGGCACGGAGGATGAGTTAGATGAAGAAGAAGAGATCGAGTTAGAATCCGATAAGGAGTTAGACAGAAGTTAGGCTATGTGACTTAATGTAGAAGTGTTCTAACTTTTATCATATTTTGTTAGTTGTCATATTGTATGTTGATAACTTGATAACTTTTATCCTATTTTGTTAGTTATCAACTTATCAATATCATGAAGGCATTTTACTATTACGAATCTACGATATATTAATATATTATCAAAGTTTGCTTGTTTAGAATTGGTTCCTCAATGAGTTTAATTGTGCAAGGCCTCAAGAAATTCCTCTACTTAGTGTCCAATCCATTAACAATATAAGTAATATTTAATAGTAAATGTGTATGTTTATTTTTATATAAAAAATTTGTTTTTTTTAATATAAAAATCTATTTATTATACTTAAAATAATATTAAAAGTACGAAACGCATTATGACGCCTATTCTCCGCATTGACACGCTTAAACTTGTGATTCTTGATTCTCGACCTCGACGCATCGCAACGCATTACGCATTTTAGAACACTGGTTTTAACATACAAAACATCATCTGTATATCTTGCGGAAGATGACACCAAAAACTATAGATCAGTCTTTAAAAGAAAAAGGTAATGATCAACCTGAAATCCTGGTTGTCTTAAGTCTCTGTTTCTCTTCTGAAATCCGTGCCTGCTTGTCCGAGTGCACTTTCCAGCGCCTATCATCTATTAAACCAATATCACGTCCCAGAGGTGTGAGGCGGCTGTCAGCATTATCGGATCGAAGAAGCAAACGGTGTTCTGAGCGGCTGAAAGATAATATATTTGAAGTAACTAAAATGAACCTATTTTTTTAAAGATAAACAATGGGCTATGTACAATCCCTTTTATAGTCAAAAGTAAGAATGTAAACCTAAAAACTTGGTACGAATTTAGAAGTGTTTAGTGCATCGAGGATCCACATAAGCTAATGCATGTGTCCCATACCAGTCTATGGATATAAACATAGAGAGCATTTACACTGTACTTACCTGGTTAACATGCGATAAGGCTCTCGAAGGTCCTTTGTCACCAGATCATCAATCAAAGTCCCTATATAACTGCTTTCCCTCTCAAGAACTATCAAGGATTTACCAGCTGAATGTCTGGCAGCATTAATACCAGAAACAATTCCCTGTCAAAAAGAAAAATATTGGAAAGGATTATCCCTGGCAGAGAACAACCCATAACGGTATACTCCATAGAAATTATGAATTTCAACTTGCTATTTATCTCCAAATATAGCCCGTTTGAGCCCAATTCTTTGAAAACTCATTTTCAACTACACATTCTCTCGATAAAATAATTTTACACGCAAAACCCAAAAACTTTTCCTTACTTTTTAACCACATTCTTCAAAAAAATAACAATTATAAAATCTATTCTCCCAAAAAATGGGGCTCAAACAAACCCATAAACACCTGTGCAGCAGCTTCTTCATATCCAGTTGTTCCGTTTATTTGACCAGAAAAAAATAGTCCCTCAATTTTCTTAGTCATGAGGGACCGAAAACACTGGTGCGCTGGCAAGTAATCATACTCTACAGCGTAAGCAGGCCTCAACATTGAACAATTTTCAAGACCAGGTAACGTTCTCAAGAGTGGCAGTTGTAGTTTCTCTGGTAAACCAGTAGAGAACCCCTGCAGAACAAGCAGACCAAGATGGTTTAACAGATATAATAAATTAATAATACAAATGTCAAATTCATATTTCCCCCGGCAGTGCAACCAAACTTTTTCAAAAATAATAGTATACAAACATCATTCATATAATAGATTCAGAATCCCTACCAAGAAAAAGATTGCAATTTTACAAATACTCGAGCTGTAGAACCCTCTATTTTGCAAGGGCTTGGGATAACAATATACATTATTACATTCACTTGTACTTTATACCTTAATCTAACCATATCTAGACTTGTAACAGCTTCCAACTTCGACCCCATTACACAATATAATACTCACATTATATGAAACAGGAAAGGCCATCAACGTGTTACTTTAAGGCCCGTTCGGTAGGGATTAAAATCCAATTAAAATTGAAAATATACTCATTATTGGGTCCCACTCGTTTAATAAAAGTCAACAATAATGGCTAATTTTTCAATTTTAATTCGATTTTAATCTCTACCGAACGGAGCCTAAATAAGCAAACACTTAGTCGGAATATGGGTTTTCATATGTGGTGCACTTTTATTTGGATGATGAAGCTGATTAGTTTCCGTATTAGCATGTTCAAGATATTTTGAGCCTTAAATTTCGAAATAAGTTCTTTCAAAAAACTAAAACATGGACAAATTATCAGAGAACAATAAAAGAAAGAAAAATGCATGCAAAATATCATGGATTTAGATTAATTGAGAGAAGTTCATATAGTTCTCCGTTAGAAACATATCCATCTGTAGCGCTATGCAAATCAAAGAAACAGCTATAGAGACCAAAAGGTAAAGCTTCAAAAACCTGCACGTAGAGTTCAGGGACACTCCGACCCTCTGGTTCAAGAAATATTTGATGCGACTCTTTGTCCTGAAATCTTACAATCTATAGATAGCACAAAATGCTAACTGTGTCAGGAAAAAGCAAAAAGAAAATTGTAACATAGATGAAATTTTGATGAGGTCACAGAAACTCATGTTTAGTACGTATGGACGGATGGATGGATAGATAAATGGATGGATGGGTGGGTGGATGAATATATTTAGAGAGGGGTCTTCACAAACATACCTTGTCTTCAATGGAGGGGCAGTATCGAGGTCCCCTGGCTTCCACCCATCCTCCATAAGTGGGGGTCTCATGCAAGTTATCTTTAATTAATTGATGAGTACTCTTTGTAGTGCGTGTAAGATAGCAGCACATCTGTTCTCGTTCAATATGGTAATCAGGATCAAAACTGAACCAGTGAACCTGTTTATCAATGAGACAATTAATACCATTAGTATAAAAGGGTATGTTTCCCACAAGTTTTAATTAAATTAAGACCGGGCTGCCTGACTACTATATTGACCAATGTGTAACATCATGTCCAGAATGCAGAGCATGGTAAAGTTCTAACTGGCACTACTTAGATCATATGATACATGATTCCGAAATGAAGACATTTGAAATACTCTCCTTCTGCTTGCTGCTAACTGGAACTGAGTTTCTGGCTACAGAGTATATAAACTAAGACCAAGTGAACATATGTAAAACAGGTTCTGCAATGCATGACCAAAGATTAAGCTGTAGGCATTGACGTAGTTAGCTGAGGAGCTTAGATAGACCAACGTAGATTTCAATAGCTAGAACATTTCAGATAACTGTCAATAAGTGAAGAACAATTATCAAGTCTTAACATCATTATTCAATATGCATGTGTTTGCAATGTTAGGCAACATGCCAACATGTAAGTAACTAGGGTATTTGAGCAATAATTATTTTGCGTGTGCAACCGTGTCTCGCATTCAGAAACAGGACACTGAGTAAACATAATAATTTCGCAGTTATGGTTTTGACCGTAGCACATGAATTACTGAAAATATCTTCACCAAAATAAAAACTAGCAGAAGCAAAAAGCTTATGTTCATGCAACTGTGACTTAAACCACGTATTGAATTGAGTGGAATGACCTCTTCATCTCCATGTTGAGGCTCCAACCCTGAGAAATCTACTGTACGAGAATCAACACGCGCAGGGGTTCCAGTTTTTAGCCGGTCAGTTTCAAATCCAAGCTGATGTAAGTTTTCTGTGATACCATGTGAAGCTGATTCACCAGCTCGTCCTGCAGGCATTGAAGTTTTTCCAACCCAAATCTTCCCGCTCATGAAAGTACCAGTAGTAAGAACTACAGAAGGTGCGTAGAAATTCATGCCAAAGAAAGTAAGGACGCCTTCCACATTGTCATTCTTCCCTACCAAAATGTCTGTCACCATTGCTTCCCTAATAGACAGGTTTGGCGTACTGAAAAAGGGGAATGCTAGTTAGAAAATGGTAGGTAGGTAGGCATTTTTTAAAACAGTATTTAAGTAGATGCATGCAGGTATAACATGACTATACTTTCGCATTGAAAGTTCTTATACGTATATACAATAAATTTCATTTAATAATACTTACACCAGAAAGTAAGTGATGTAAAATAGGGTCTGAAATATGATCCTTGCACATAGCCTATGACAACAAAAGCCAACAAAAAATTCAGAACTAATGGAGCCCAAAAGATTCAGGAGAAGTTGGAAGTATCCTATGCTCCTTCAGCAATTCAAAACTATGGTCATTTGGCCACTGTCTGGGCTCCATTAAAATAAGATTTTGGGGGAAAATGTGTTTTGGAAAAGTGGTTTTTGGAGAATTTGTGGTTCAAAAATAAAGAAAAATTTGAGTTTAAGTGTAACATTATTATAGCGGAGAATGTGTGGTTACATACGAATTTTTGAAAAATGCATTTTTGGAAAAATGGAGCCCAAACAGGGGCTTATTTATCCATTTTGATAAAAAGCAGAGTTTTATTAAAGATGTAGATAGATAGATTCTTCTAACCATGAAAAAAAAAATAAAGGAAAATCCTTAAACTGCTTAGATGTAGAAGTCCATGAAGAAGCCAAATATTTTGCTCTGTCCCATAAGTCCCCAAGCAGCTATACTTCTCCTATAATTTTTGAATTCTTTATGTTTGAACTACCAATATAAGGCCAAAACCACAGGTTCCCACAAAATATCACCATTTTGAGATAAAAACTAATGTTTCCATAATTAGTCCACCGCACCTTTCAGGAATACTCAATTCAAAACCAGCTTCTCTTACAAGCTGCACCACAGAAATCCAACGACGTCACAGTATAAGAATAAATTATCATAGTTTATGTTTTCCTCTTACACATCAAACGAGAAAGAGATACGAGGACTCTCTCTTAAAAATTTAGCAAGATTTCAAGAGGAAAGGTTCAAATAATTGATAACTCGGAAAATCAACTACAGTTTAGAAATAGTAATTGCAAAAGAGTACTCCGAGGACTCCAACTCCCACAATCTTCTGTCAAAATACATGAAACTTTGGAGAGATCTCTCAATAATGGATAACAAAGAAGATGAACCAATATTGTATCCCGTAAAATTCGACGAAATTGAAAATTCTAGGCAATGGAGTTATTTTCAAAATCAAACAATGTAAACGGTAACCTTTTTCAAGGCCAAGACTTTGTAGGGTAAAGCTAAGGAGCAATAGCCCCTCCAAATATCTTCCCGGAATCTGATTCTGTCTCTTGTCCTGACATGACCAAATGTAAAAAGGAAATCCTTGGTATGTACTCATTTTTCTTAAATCTCACAATAGCCCCAAATGAAGTGGGCAAGTTGATTACTTTATCTAAAGCCAACTGATTTACCTCCAACACAAACACTAGTTTGCCAGGTTACCAATCACCATTGCAATACTAACTTACTAGCTATGCAACCCAATTGTTCTCTAAACATAAACAGACGTGTAAAGGTTACAAAGTTCCGCAGAGAGTTAGAGACTGGAGAAGGGATTTTCTACTTATCCCATGAAAGTTGAGGTGTCAAACAAGCATGTTTGTCTATGGATTGTAATTGAGCGAAACATTTGCTTTTTAGCATTGGCCAGAAGCTGATGAAAAAGAAAAAAAAAAGAAGAAGAATAATGCTATAGTTACAGATTTTCTTCATCCTAATCGCCTGTAACATATATCATCTATAAAGGACAACCAATATTGACTAGCCATTATAAAATTATGCAGAAATCATGAAGCCTGACGGTGCACCTGAAAAAAATTATGGCCCACGATCTAAATTAAAGATTTTAACAATTGAAGGTTATAATGATTGTGACCCAATAAAATTATAGTTTCCTGCTCTTTTTACAAATCTGGAAAGAAGCAGGTAGTAGATGCCTTACAACATTAAGATAGAATGTCTGAGAGGAAAAAAAAAGGTGAGAAATCTTAACAAGTTAAAGTTGGAAACTCAAAACCACCTGATATAAAAGAAGTTTGAAACGCGTATAAACTTCACCAAATGAGAAACTAAAGGCAATTATTTAGAGGATGTCAGTAACTCCTAAATGTTATACAGCCCAGTGAAGTATCGAGGTTAGCTACTTTTTCACTAACAATGGGGAAATGACCCAACATATTGTACTTCATTGTTGTCTTCATCTTATAAACATCAATTGACTCTAGTAGCACCAGCAGGAATTCTGAGTTAGATAAGTCAGAGACCTTTCTAAATGAAAGTTAGAAACCAATTTAGAAGCAAACTAGTGTTCATTACAAGATACATCCAGATTACATTGCAGACACATCATGCTGAAGTGTGGAACCACAAAACTTAAATATGGAAACAAACATTTCTACAGGATCCATGGTAAACTTGCCTTTCCACAATCTTCTTCATTTCCAAAGCATACTCCCTTTTATCAGTTTGAGCACGCAGTGCCCAAACAGCAGGGCCCCTTGAGATATTGAGGATGCGCTTTTGCAAATAACACCTGATGTATGAATATATTATGGCTAGTCATGTGCCGAAAACCACAAAATAATAAAATAAATAAAAATAAATAAATAAATAAGACATTTTCTCAACTATCAACAGGTCAACAAACATAGAAGCAATGTCCAAATACAAACAAATAAAAATGGTCTAGCAAATATGGAAAAAATAAAACAATTTCCATTTATACCTGAATATGGCCCTTCAGCGCCAAATCACCACGCTATCTTTTCACTATGATAATTCTTTTGTATTTCCTCCTCAATTATATTGCTCGTGTTTAGTACTTCTTCCAAACCGCCACCCCCACCCCGTGCCCCCACCCGGTTATGTTGTGCAACACTCATCTCCTTAGTTGAAATTTTTTTGTCTGGATAAACTAAGCGGCAAGCGCAGAAGGTTTCAAAAAGCAAATTAAGGGCCTGTGTAACAAAAGCTTTTGATAAAAAAATTTAGCAGATTTTGATAAAAGATGAAACGTGAGGTTGAAAAGTTGATAAACTTGTGGATCAAATGAAATGTGTGGTTTAAATTGGGGTTTGACCATTGAAAGTTGATAAAATTTTAGCAAATTGTTATCAAACAAGCACTTAATGTCGAACTAGTTTCCATGAATTAGACAAAAAACTGTGTAAGTTGTAAGAGAAACGTGCAGCAATGTAAGTGATCTGACATAGCATCCAACACAAAGGCTTTTATTTTTATTCCTTGCACTTGAAAGCTCAAATGCATTCAGGTAGAGCGAAATAAAATCAAGCCGATACAAAAATTCTTATCCTACATGAAATTAAGATCTCAATACATTTGAATTTTAAGGAAATTGCTTATCCAAAATACTTCATTCTATGTTACATTCGATTCTAAACGGGCTCTTCAAGTCTAATAACTCTTTCACTGACCATTCATGTGTTTACTGCCTTATCTCCAGAACTGAATCTATTTAATATGAAATTCTTTTCATCACAACTGACAATCCGGTGATATACTAAATTGCAATAAGGTACATCCAGGCAAAGCCTTGAAATATATTCAACAAATAAATAACGTGTTCTAAGTGGGAAAATGCTTCCCCGGCATGATTCAGGGCATTTTCCAATGCCCAGATGCTCTAACAAGACACTTGGTATGGACAAGCACTGCAGCTTAGACAAAATCATTTATTATTGCATGCAGCCATGCACATAAATATGACAGAAAGAACAGGAGCAATCTTTTCTGCTTGTCTATTTGAATATCCAGTCAAGGAGAAATTATTGTATTCTCTTCTTTCTGTTTACCCAGTAAAATTTAAATGCCCAATCTCAGTGAGAGGCACAGACATGCAAGGACGCATGAAGTAGAAAACTTAAAAACCATATACAAATTTATAAATATACATAAGTACATAAATATGCATGCATACAACAATTATATAGATACAGAAACAAATAAATCCCAGTAATGTGTGTGCACGCTCGCGCTCATGGACACAGATAAACAACAATCTTTCCACTTACTAATATTTTAAACGTGTAGGACGTTTAGTGTCACGGATTATCAGGCATTCATTGTATAATTTTAAATGATAATTAAATGTGATCCATCAATGTCACAGTTACTATAACAGTACATATGTGATATATCATATGAACTAAGCACAACTCATGCACACTGATGTGATATTCTTTTCATAAAACTATCAGAAGGGTTCAAAAGGAAACTTAACATTTACATGGTGACAGGAGTGCTGAACACATCGTGAATGTTAAGAGCGGGATAAATGTTCAGATGAATGTCGGGACAGTGATCCTTGACGTGTCCGAGAATGCAATAGCATAGTCAAAGCTAAGGAGGCCAGCAGACAATATGGTCTACTTAGCACTCATAATATATCCCACTAGTTCAGACATCAATGTCAGAGAATTGCAATTAGCATATATTCCAGGTTTTTCGGTTGAGATTACCTATCAGCTACCTTTCCAATTTCACCACCAAGCGCATCCACTTCATGTACTAGTTGAGACTTTGCAGGCCCACCCACTGCCGGATTACAAGGCTGCATTTAAATACACTTAGCAGAAACTCTACGCAAAATTTCAAGCACATTTAAAAGTAAACTATGGTGACAAGGAAATCAGTAACTGATTTTGATGCAATCCATTAGAAAAAGAAGAAAGAAATTTTAGAAGTTCATTTGGTTCTTACATGGTCCTTCGGACCCTCGGATGATTCAGACCTCACAGCCTGATTAATCCATTGATAGGATTCATCCAATCAAAATAAATAACTCTGAATTGAAGTAATAATAGAACTACTTCAACTCTTTTTTTATAATATATCTTGATTTTACTTAAGGCTCATTTAATTTTTATAATATATTTCTTTTTTTTTTATAATAAATAGGAAGCATTATTTCTGATAAGGTTTCAAGAAGTATCTAGAAATTAAGGTTTGAAGCTTTGGCCTGGACATGGAATTTAGGAAAGGTCTTACAACATTAATGAAATGAATCTTGTGATATCAACAAATTCTTAAGCCCTAAATTATGTCTCCAAAATATCTTTGCAGACAAAAATCAGGAGAAACTCACATAGAATGCATACATGGTTCACTTGAAGTAAGAAGTTAGTGTCTCAGTCTCAATCATGAGTCATGACAGAGTATAGCTTCTCATTGTGAGTGAGATTTTATCTTCCAGCTGAGACTGAATGAAGATCCTTTGTTGGAAACTACATTCATGGAGATAAAGAACCTAAAGTTGCTATTTGAATAGATATATCAGGGAAAGTCCCAGCTTCCCATCCCAAAGATAATCCATATAAATTATCGTGTCAGACAATGTTGTGAAAACATTTGATAACATATACCAAAAACTCATTAAAAGAAATGATAATCTTCACAACTAAAAGCTATAATAAGAAAGCTTTAAATCTTTATCAATCTACCTGCCATGCAATACGGTCAATGTTGAGCGTAAGAAGAAGTGTTTTTGCCCCTATACGAGCAGATGAAAGGGCAGCTTCACAGCCTGCATGCCCCCCTCCAACAACAATCACATCATATCTTTCATTTGAAGTGTCACAGTGTTTATCCCAGTCTGCAGAAATTTATAATCAAGAAATAGGATTTCACAGTATGTTCTTAAAATTTCAGCTTATAAGAAGCCTTCCAGAGGAGAAAACAGATTCAATTCGAGCTATTTCTGAGAACAATAAATTGTAAATATCGCTACTCCTTTTTTGAATTATGTTTTATGATATAAAAGTAAGAAAAAGTTAGAGCATTGAGCTTTGTTTGCTCTCCGGGTCATAAATGTAAAATTACAATTGAATATTGCGATTTAGTTCTGCATAATTTCTAAAGACAAATTTCAGAATAAAAAAAAAGAGGTGCATTATCTCGAAGAATCAAAATAGATGTAAAATATGTAAATGAATAATTTTGCATTCTAATGCCGAGTTAATTGTCCCAATGGACACTGAACTTATGTATATATCTTCGATTACTCACTGATGTTTTAAGATGTCGAGTTGGACGTTACTCACTACATTAAAATATGTTCCAAATCTTTAATGGAATTAGTGACATGACCAACGGAATGCACATGCAGCACCCCGTTAACAAATTGTCACGTCTTCGATTACTCACTAAACTTTGAAAATCGTTTTCAATTGCTCACCTAACTTTGAGGTGGTCAAAATTTGGCCATTAAACTTATAAAGATAACATCAACCCATTGTTTGTTAAAAAAATGTTTACCATCACACGGATTACATAAAAGTAAGACAAACGAGTCCAGATTGTCGATCCCACAAGAAATGATTACTCAATTACACAATAATTAAATTTAATTTTAATATTTTTTTGTAGAATTTTAAGCTATTTTCATCATTTGAAAAATTCAAATTTATTACGTATTTCGTTGTTAAAATTAAATTTAATTAAATTAATATTTAGGATGTGTTTGAGCCACATTATTTTGGAAGAATGTATTTTGAATAGTAAATTGATGGGGAATGTGGTTGAAAAGGAAGGAAAAATTATTGATGTGATGGAAAATATTATTTTATTGAAGAATGTGTGGTTGAAAATGAGTAAAAGAATGAAAATGAAAATTTTAATATGGCAAACAAGGGCTTAGATTTTCCAACGAAACACACACTAAATTTAATTAAATCCATTTAATTAAACCATATTAAAATCCAAATTTTAATTAAATTCATGGTGTGTTTCATTGTAAAATCCATTTAATTAAATTTATTGTGTATTTCGTTGCAAAATTCAAATTTTAATTTAATTTTAACAACCAACACAATAAATTTGAATTTTTCAAATGATAAAAATAGCTTAAAATTCGACCATCTTATTATTTTTACGTGCCCCTTACTATTGCAGTACATATTTTTTAACCAACAATACGTCACCGTCATTTTTATAAGTTTAGGGTATGTTTCCCATATTATTTTGGAAGAATGTTTTCTAAAATAGTATATTAATGGAGAATGTGTGGTTGAAAAAGAACGAAAAATGATTGATGTGAGGAAAATATTATTTTATTGAAGAATATGTGTTTGAAAATGAGTAGAAGAATGAAAATGAATTTTAACGTGAAGCAGCAAAATTCAACCAATTCATAGTTCAGTGAGAGTTAAGGTAGTGATTAACGTTGAACGTTTTGATAAGTTTTGGCCAAAACTCGACATCTTAAATTTCTAGCAATCGAAGAAATAGGTGTAAGTTCAGTGACCACTAGGAAATTAACTCTTCTAATGCCACTGGAAAAGAAAAGGATAAAAATTGTACCTTGTGAGGTGGTGGAAGCAGAGATACTAAAACGACGACGTGGTGCTGCGTGAGGGGAGACGAAGAAACCGCTGCGACCATGAAAGCGCAGGCTCAGGCGACAATTGAGTAACTTAGGCCGTTGCTTGGCAGAAGAAAGAGGGGAAAACAGAGAAGAAGGAACGGAAAATTGGGAGACGACTCGTGTAAGATGAATTGATAAAGTGGTCGCCATTTTTGCAGAGAAATGAGAACTAGGCGAATTTTCAGAAAATCAGTAAAAGCGGTAGCAGAAGTAGCGGTGCCAGTGTGCCATGGCAGGATAGAGCGAATGGCGGAGGCGGCACTACGCAGAGTCGCAGAGGTAGAATCTAGAAATAATTAATTAAAATTAATTTGGAGAAATTTTCCAAGGACCCAGACCGATGGACCAAGTAGCAATATAGCACAAAACTTCGGCTCAATTTGAACCAGGGTAAATTTCAACACCGCTCGGCGCTCGCATCTCAAGGGCCATTTGGTTTTTTAGTTAAAAAAAATGTGTTTGAGCTAGGGATAGTAAAAAAGCTCGTCGACTCGGACGCTCGAACTCGGTTACAACGAGTCGAGACTTGGGCCGAGCCTCATTTTTTTTGTCGAGCTTTGCTCGGCTCGGCTCGAGCCCAAAAAAGCTTGACACAAAAAAGCTCGAGTCGAGCCCGAGTTTTTTTATTTAATTTATAGTATGTATAAGTCGTACAAATTTTAAATTTTTTAAATAAAAAAATATAGATTCGACATTAAAAAATAAAAAAACCAGAGCCGGCTCGGCTCGGCCCGCTAAGGCTCGAGCAGAAAGCTTGGATCGAGCCTCATTTTTTTTGGTCGAGCTCGGCTCGAATCCAAAAAAGCTCGGCACAAAAAAGCTCGAGCCGAGCCCGAGCTTTTTTTTTTTGGGCTTGGCTCGACTCGGCTCGTTGACATAGCTTGTTTGAGCCACGTTATTTTGAAAGAAAGTATTCTAAAATAGTATATTGATGGAAAACGTGTGGTTGAAAAAGAAGGAAAAGTCATTGATGTGATAAAAAAATATTATTTTATTAAAGAATTTGTGATTGAAAATGAGTAGAAAAATGAAAATGAAAATTTTAATTTGTACCAAACGGGGGCTAGATTTTTAAACACGTTTCCCCCCATTATTTTTCATTAAATTATAATTTATTTGTATATCTCTTCTTATCAAATATACATTCTACAATAAAAAAATATTATACATAAATTAAAAAAAATATCTTTTTTTATAATTACACATTTTTCAAAAAACTATTATTCCTCTCATATAATGTATAATAATGGGAACCACACGGAAGCTTTGTAATTTTGATAAAAAGTAAGAAATTTAATGATATTTGATTAAAAAGTTCATAAAAGTTATTAATCCCATAAAATATATAGTTAAAAATGTATTTGAAAAAAAAAAATTTAAAAGTAGGTGGTCAAATATAAGCTTCACGAGTCTAACACCAACCTGCAGTTAGACGTGTTCATGTCTCTCGCCTTTTATAAAATGTTTATTCAAATGTTAAATAATCATGTAATGCTTACATAATGTCACAGATGCATTCAAGCAAATGGATAAGTTTCATGAAAAAAAAAAAATCTTTATTAAAATTTCTATGCACTTTGTGATTAATGGTCACAAATAATTTCAAAGCAAAAATAATAATAATAATAATCATGTAAGGTAAATAGTTTGAAAGTTCAAAAATCGGGTATGGATTCAATTAATTAAAATATTTATTAAATAAAGATAATAAAGTCACATTTTGTGATTAATGGTCACAAATTCATAATTATAAATTACAAATTTATTTACTGGTCACATATCGTCAAATTTTTTTATCACAGAATATTTCGAGGTTACAGATCAAAAAATTTGAACGTCGCGGATAATTTCAAGGTCACAGATTTTTAAATTATTTGGTCACAGATTATTTTTGAGTCACGTATTATTAAATTTTTAGGTTACAGTTGAGTAATTGGTAACAAATATTACCAAACATTTGGTCACAGATTACTAAACATTTGGTCACAGACTACCGTCGCTACCACGGCCACTTTCGACCACCCTCACCATGCTGCCACCGCCACAACAGCACCAACAAACCCGCCACCATCTCCACCCCGTCGATGACAACACCGCCGCCGCCGCCGCCGTCCCCTCCCATCCCTCACGTCGGCGTCTAAAAGCACGGATCTGCGCATCTGGTTTTCCAATACCCAACTCCTCTTCTGTATAAATCGCTAGCCCATCCCCGATTTTGGGAACTAAGGCTTTTGATTTCTTGATCTCGAGGTTAGTTTCGACGGAATGCTCATTGATGTCGCTAGGGAATGGTGAGAATTTGCAGAATAAGCTTTCAGATCTTGTGGAGCGTCCTTATGAACGGAGAGACTATTGAACCCCTTCTGTCTTCATTTAAAATCTTGAATACACCGCCACCAGATCGCAACAACGGAGAGACACCGCTAAATACCATCGCAACTCACATCGATTCGAGCTCATTCTGGCCGGCGAAAATGGATTGAGGGTGGTTGAAGCTTCTGCCGCGTCGTGCTACCCCCCAACTCGCGGCGATTAGAGCTCTGCCGCAAAACTCCAGCTGCTACGCCTCCGCGCGAAGAGGCTCTGATCTCCTTCCATTACAGCACCATCACAGTCAATTCATAGAGAGAGTGGAGAGGAGGTGAGAGAGAGAGTGGGGGGAGGGAGTAGAGAGTGAAAAATTAGGGTTAGGGTTTTTATATATCATCTGATTTTTGAAGAATGAAACTTGGTCCCTGATTTTTGAATTTCAATCTTCAAACCCCTGAAATTATGTAATTTCTTCAATTGTTTTCCCCTGGAATCAACGATCAAGAGTAAAGGCTCGACCCGAAAACAATCATGGTCATTAGAAGTAACTTAATTAGTTATTGTTGCCCATGGTTACTATACTTCTTGTATGGCCCTTTTTAATGTGCTTGCCCATTTAACTTTGTGTTGTCCAAATTATTGGATACTCTTGGCCCAAGCTATGGTAACCTAAACTAACATATATATCTACCATCCTTTTGTCTTTTACCCCGTGTGTGTGCTTTGTCTTTTTTAGAGAAAATCGATAGCTACTCTTCTTCTTCATGCCTTGTCTCTTTTGTTTTCTCTTTACCATTGTGGCTTGCAATCCACCACCATACTTATGTCCCTTGTGGGTACATTAGAAGTCGAAGTGATAGAACAAAGAGTAGATCAGAGCCTTTGATAGATTATTTGATATTGGTTGGTAAGTTTAAACTAGGTCCGAATTTCACAAATTGAAGATCAATTCCGTGATAAATGGTATCAAAGTTTGGGTAGGTGAGATATCTGCGATTTTTTTTGTGAAAATCGAGTTGGAAATTGGTAGAAAACGCAACTGAAAACATATTCAAGACGGTCGGCGATGGCGCATAGTATTGACGCGTGGAACTTTGACAACCGCACCTGTGGGCACGTAAGGTCTTCTTCGACGACGGTTTCTTCAGAAGATTTTCTCCGACAACGAGACTGACCATGCGGTGGTGTTCGTTTTCAGTTTAAAGTGCAACGGTGAACTTTGGATGATTTTGCCCCTACACGTTCGGGATTTAACTTTTGTTTGATTGGTTGTCGCAATTGCTAAAAGCTGTAGGGCGAAAAAAGTGGCCCTAAAGTTTGGTAAATTCGCATCTTTAGATATTTACGGACCTTCAAATGTGGTCTGCTATGGTATATTGGCTTATCCTATTTAATTTCAACATTAGCGAGTCATCATGTGGGGTGACATTAGGATTTGGATTACTATGTGAGGTAATCAATGCTTGTGCTAGAAATTTATGAATTATTTGCTCTATTTGAAGTATTGGATTTAACTGCAAGTTGATAATTATTTTTGTGTTTTTAATTGCATGCATTGTGTAAGAAATTGATTTTGTTGACATACTTTCATGTTGCATTGATCATTCCATTAGAACACTTGGACTTGACTTGTTTGACCATTCCCTTTATACGAGATCATGAATCTCACGAAATCCTGGAATCTAGAACGATGTATATTGCGACCTTATGATTATTTGTGGGACATATCTATGCACTTTGGTTGTTCTATTTTCCAAAATACCTTCACATTTTGAAGTTGGAATTTTCAATAAAAAAAGAGATTTTTCAATTTGGCAACAAAGAGTGAAGGAATTTTGGTTCAACAAAAAGCTTTAAAAGTCATTAATGGCAAATTTAACAAAAACACAAAAATGTAAATATAAAGAACTTTGATAAGTGTATTTTTACACTTATTCAGTGTTTTAAATACATTTTGTAGTTCTTTTGATGAAATATAACCTAATTTGTGCTTATTAAGTAAAACTCATAATTTGATGAAAAATTAGAGAAAACAAGCTAAAAATAGAGAAATATGGTAAAATTAAAACAATGAGGACTAAATTGCAACATTCCATAGTCGTATCGGGACATATAATGAAGAGCGAAGATGCTACAAACTCAATTGGAGACAATTGGAAATTAATTGGACCAAATCACAAGTAAAAAGGATCAAAAAATGCATTGCAAAAAGTTCAGGGACCAATTTGCATAATTGACCCCAAAATGTGAGGATATGCATACATATAGGCATGCAGGCCATGCGTACGTGAGATTCCATTATAATCCGACTGAAACTAAAATCATTCTACTATGCGTATACTCAATTTATATCATGTGTATACATTGCTTTTCGGCTGGAAGAAATATTTCTTTCCTTTTCTTGTTTCGACAAATTTTGGTATGATATCTTTGCATCATTTATGACCTATGATGCAACCAGAACGTAAGGAACCTCCCTCGGACAAAAAAAAAATAAATAAATAAAAATAAATCATATATTTCACCTATTTTAGAGGAGAAGAACGAGGTCAACCCTCAATTCAAGGGCGAATTATTGCAAGATTGTTGATTTTTTTCGTGTATAATTCAATCAATAGGATGTTGGGCTAGATTTCTTCATTTTATTGGATGATTGATTAACCCTTTTACACATTTATTTTAATTTAAGATGATTAATTTAGTATTTCTTGGTAGACTTGATTATTTTTGCATTCCCATCACAATTATTTGATTGCTTAGCTACCAATTAGATAACAAGTTGTTTTTTATAGTGTTGGAATACTCACGATGAGTTTAAAATGCAGCAAAACTAATATGTATAGTTAGAATTATGAATAATATCTTTCACACGTGCAATCACTTAATTAATTTAAACTAATTGCATGATTTTCATAAGAATTCGGAATAGGAATGAGATCGGGTCGTATTAATAATAAGTTCGTGTGTCTTGAAAAGGAGCATTGAATAATTTAGCATTATCGATTGTCAATAATACATGAATTTACTGAATCATTATTCAAGAGTCGAAATAATTGGGAATAGGAGGATTCATGATTTCAATACAAGCATCTCACATTTGAAAACTTCACTTTAATTGCTTTAACAGATTAAAAGTAGTATAGAAAACCAAACAAATTATTCTCTTGATATCAAGCACACTCAAATTTAGTAAAAGCTATTGAACTAGACATTAGGTCGTATTTCTCGTGAGAACAATAAACTTGAAATTCACTATTTATATTACTTGTACAACGATCACGTACGCTTGTGGTTTCAATATAACAAATTCTCTTACACTTCAATCATTTTACATCTATCGGATGTTGTTTTGAGAAAAATTGGAAAATTTGATTCTAAAAAGGAATTTTGAAAAAAGTTGGTGGACTTATATTTGCTCAAGTCTACTCCTAATAGATTGTACTTGCTTGAAAAAACAAATTCAATTTTAAAATGGATCCTTCAAAGGATCTTGACGACAATTTGGATATTTTTAACAAGTTTGTTCAAGACATTGTTAATAGTGATGAAAATGTGTTTGAAACATATAAATCATTTTTTTCGGTAAGTTCTACATAAGTATCATAGGGACACCCTAACACCTGAGATTGTTTTTATTTTTCTTAAAAGTAAAGGAATGAAGATTAATACTGAAAATGATGATAAGAGAAGTGGTGAGATATATATGATAAAAAGTAGAATGAATTTGAAGCAAATGAATGTGGGTAGAGCTCAAGACAATAGTGACTCGAGTGATGAGTATGGTAAAAATAATGACAAGAGATGGGATAACTCTAGTGGTAGACTATGTTGCAATTGTGATAGCAGTGTTATTAAGCTCGGTCTGGCCCGACAGCTTGGATCGAAAACCCGATGAACTGGGCATCGGGGTGGGCCGATAAGGCCATATGGTTTGAAAGTAAGTGACCCGATATTTAATCGGGTCAACCAACAATTTTACATGAAAATCGCCGCCT
>CAIGRF010131085.1:0-18662 GCA_903798235.1 Fraxinus ornus | reverse complement strand
GTTTAATAACTATGGTGGTAAGATTGGACACTTTATTAAAGATTGTCCCAAGAAAAGGGATAAGCAGAAGAGTAAGATGAGATGTGATGTGAGTCGAATGTGGCTATAGGGTGGAGCGATGACCCTAACGAGGTTTATTGAAAGTAAATCTAGTTATTGCATGTACATCTGTGTATAATCACTTCAGGTTGTGTGTGATTGCTTAATTCTATTGCATGGTTATATGGCATTTCAATATATTTGATATGTGCATTTACAGGAATTTGGTAGCAATTTGATTACTTGGGATAATGTGTTTGAATGCATAGTAGGTTATGGTGCATTAGCAGTAAATGTGTAATGAGTCTTTTTGTAATGTGGTGCATAAATGTCTAGGGGTACATTGATGGTTTGTACCAGGGCTGTGGAGAGTGACATTTGGATCACGAGCGGAGATGTGATTAAATGTTGGAATCATTTATCTGTAAAGATCGTGATCAAGTGGAGTGTGAGAGAGATAATTCTATCAATTCTATTAGGTGGAAACACATTATCCACTTAGGTTGGGAGAAGTGAGGTGATGACAAAGGATTATCCCGTGAACTCGAATCTATTGTGGTTTACCACTTAGGCATTTGTTAGTGATCAGTCTATTGAGCATGGTGGGCGATGAGATGAGATGAGATATATGTTATCAAGGTGTGAGCAACATGGAATGAGATATGATAAATGTGGTGAGATCTGTTAACCCAAGAATAACTAACCAAGAGGGGGGTGAATTGGTTTTTGAAACTTTTTCGACACTAAGTCTCAAAATACTTCAATACACAAGATATGATTGCAAAGTATAATACTAGAATTAAATATGCAAGTTCGATAACTTAATTCAAGTATGGATATAACACAATATAAATGGTAATGTAAAGTAAAGTGTAATAATGTAAAGATAACAAACCGATTTAATGAGGTTCGATACACAATGTGTTCTACGTCCCCGTTACCAAACTCTCCGTCACGAACAAGGCCAAATGTACTATAATGGTAACTTACGAACAAGGAGCGACAATCATTAAGTGACTTACAAACAATGAACACTTATCCTTAAGTAACTTACGACAATGATCATTTATTCTTAGGTGACTTACAACAAGAAGCACATATCCTTAACATACAATCGAGTTTTCACAAGGCTCTCGAAACCACCAAAGTATAAATGATAATTTTAAAACTGAAAGAATTCTCTTAACAAATGATATAATCAAGTCAAGTATTTAGAGAGTTAGGATAACACTTCAATAGATAGGAGGTAATAAAGTTCAAGTGTCCATGAAGAAAACTTTTGATGAATAATTGATAATGAAGTAGTTTGAGTTTTTGTATTCAAGTTTTCAAACCAATAATCTCTCTTAACAAATAATACAAGTTAAGTATGAAGAGAGGTTTACACTTAAATCAAAGTGTTGGCAAATAAAACTTTTATCAAGAATGAAGAGTAGATAAAGTTGTGAAAAGTTTTTTACAAAATAGAATTCTTGATAAGATGAATGAAATAAGTTGAATCAATCAATAAATTCTTTTGTAATAAATAAAATAGAATTTAAACTCAAGTAATATCAATGATTTTCAATAAATGAGCTCTTAAAAATCTCTCGTAAGTTGTAGGAATTGAATGCAAAAGAAATGGATATTTACAGAGCAAAAAGAGACACTCTAGGGTAAGTACGGTTGATCGAAAATTTTCGATTGACCAATTTTTTGAATATAGTCGTTGCAAGATTCTGATCGTTGGACTTTCAGTTGATCAAGTTCGGTTGACCAATTTTATTTTGCTTAAATTACTTTTTCAAAATATATTTCATATTATGATTCAAAAGCATTTTTATGCAAGTGATTAACTATGAAAATAATTTGAGCTTTATAAACTTGCTAAGAATCGAAAAGTTAATACATTTACATTTAAATTCCGATAAACTACTTATAAGCTTTAATCTTCAAAGTTCTTGTTCTTGTTTTCTTCGAGTCTTATTTGATTGCTTGTTCTTCAACGGATGACGATTTGACTCTTTGAGTGTTTAAGATGATATATTTATGAAAAACTCAAGAAACAAAACTTGTTAGAAATATAAGTGTATTGTTTGTTATAATCAAAACAAGTGGAGCTATATTAAATCATAAGTCAACAAGATCTTTATGTGGGAATTTATGCTTTTGTTGCATATATGTTGGCATTCGATTAATTAACTTGATGTTAGTCTGTTGTTTAATGTGAACATGTTTTGAAAAGATCTTTGTTATCCTATATTAGATCTTCATTCCATTTTATTTGCTCTCAATTGATTACTCTAATTACATATTCCTACTTGGGTATTTTTTGACCTTAGCCCTGGTGATAGGGATGGATGGCATTGGGCCAGGGCAGGGCGGGGTCGGAGCAACCTCCTCCAACCTCGCCCTGCCAAGCAAAGCCCCACTCCATTACTCGTTTAAGGTAAGGTAGGGTGATGCCCTTACCCCGTTTACTACCTCGGTTAATTTTTTTTAAGTTTCTGATAATTTATTTTATTACCCTCATTCATTAGATTGAGACAAATAACTTTAATTGCCATTTGCTATTAGAACTAATAAAATGTCGTGAAATTTTTCATTTAAAGTATTGATTTCTTAAAAAAAAAATTAAACGAGGTTCGGGGCGGGGCACCTGTTACCAATCTCCACTACGGGGCAAAATTTCCAGACCCGAATACCCAATTAAACGAGTCATCCCCGCCTCGTTCAGAGCAGGGGCCCCGGGTATCGGGTTTGTCGAATTTTTTTGTCATCCGTAACTGGTGAGTACATGGACCATGTATGCAGTATGCTATGTGCTTCGGGTTCGAGTTCGAAACACAAAGTGAGGTATGTGATCCCAAATTTATTGGTTACATTGATTATGCAAGTATTAACTTTGTGTTTATTTTACTTGCAGATTTATTAGGTATCAATGTGAAGATTTGTTAGGTTTTGATACCCAATAAATTCGATAAATGATGTCAAAACATTGGATTATATTTTCACAAGCCTCAACCGATTGTGAATTGATTATCAACAATCAAGAATGAAGGCTCAACCTAAAAACAACTTAGGCCATTAGAAGCAATTTAATTAGTTAATGTTGCCCATGGCCACTATACTTCTTGGATGACCTTTTTTTAATGTGCTAACCCATTTACCTTTGTATTTGCCCCAATATTAGATACTCTTGACCCAAGTTATGATAACCTAAACTAACCTATATATCTACCATCCCTTTGCATTTTGCCGTGTGTGTGCACTTTGCCTTGTTTTTGAGAGAAAATCACTAGCTGCTCTTCTTCTTCTTCGTGTCTTGCCTCTTTTGTTTTCTCTTTACCTTTGTGGCTTGCAATCCACCACCATACTTGTGTTCCTTGTGGGTACATTAGAAGAGCAACCGAAGTGATAAAACAAAGTTGTGAGTTGGAGCCTTTGATTGATTGTTTGATATTGGTTGGTAAATTTAAACTGAGCCTGAAATTCACAAATTGAAAATCAATCCCGCGTCATTTAAATCATTATTGTGTATTGAAACTAAGTTAAACGTAACAAAAAGTATCGATATTCAGGCTCTTGATGTCGACACCAAAGGCCCAATAGCACCCTTTTTCAATCTTTTTATGTGCATGGTATTGACACTCGGGGCTATGAGGGTCCATTTGATTGCAATGGTGGAAAATTGGTGGAAAGAAAATGTTTTACAGGAAAAATAATTGCCTATAAATTGATTTTCAGGGAATTGTTAATTAAGTGTGTTTGATTTGTATAATTTTTCACTCGGAAATTTTTTAAAATTATGGATCTTTTTGTTCACATTTGACTTTATTTTATATGAAAATTGTTCATTAAAATGAATTTTTTTTTACACTTGGTTATGAAATTTGTTACCATTGCGAAAAAGTTTAAAAAAAATAAATAAATAAATTTTCTCGAAAACTATTTTTTCATCAAAATTTAGTGTTTATTTGGTTTCGTTTTACATTAAAATTCTCCATTAAAGTGATTTATTTATTATTATTTTTTTTTACAATTGGTTATGAAATTTATTTTCATTGCCTAAAAAAAGAAAAAAATAAAATAAAATTGGCCATAACATGAATTCCTACTTTTCCATGAAAACAGGCGCGTGGGGGTGGGTCAGGAAAACAATTTCCTTGAAAAATTTTACACATCAAACAACACAAAAGTGAGAAAATGGAACCATGGAAAATTTGACAAATCAAACAGGCCCTAAGTGTCGACTTCAAATCCCCAGTACAATATTCCGTTTGTAATATAAGGGCACTTCACGTAAATACAGTTTTGCATAAATCCACTACGAACAAATTTCAAGCTTAAATATAAAGAAAGTCAAAAGTACTACTAAATCATGCTTTCATTAAAAACTTTAGAAGAATATAAAGGTTTATAGTGATAAAAACTTCCATCTCTCCTTCTTCCACTAACCATACAAACTTGAGTACAAAACTACTTATTACATAAAATTGTAGAGTGGGGTTAATGGACTGGTGTTTCCTTTCATGATGTGCATATACATAGCACATCATTGATTGACCTCCACTCCACATCTGTAAAGCTATCTAAACCTCGAAATTGTTTTCTTACTACCTATATTAGATAGGATAAAGTTGTTCGCTTACTGATGTGGTAAGAGAACTTTACTTATGATTTTCTTCAAATGTGGGAGCCGTAAGTACGATTTCTTTTCCAAATAGCAAGATTAGACTTCTCACTACGATCAGTAGAACATTTTTTATATAAACCTATTAATGATTAATCTTCTGAAAAGGAGAGAGAAACAACAATGAATATATAATTCAGTGAATGAAAATATGGAGTACTGTGTTCTCGTGCATGTTCTTTATTTCTTTTATCTTGTGATCCTCCAAGGATTCCCAAATCTTACACCCAGTGTGCATATAATTCACCAACACATGCGAGCTTGTATATACATTGATCACAATTCTGGTCGATCCTCACCAAGACTTTCCAATATACAATCAGCCCATATTTTGTGGAGATTAAAATCAGATTTTTAGTAAATTTTAATAAAAATTGATGAAACTTGTTGTTGAGAAGTTGTGGGTGTGGTTAAAATTGGTTGTTGACTTTGACTTAGATTAAAATCCGAATTTTAATTTTACCAAACAAGGGGCTCAATCTATCAGACTATCACCCGTCTTTGAATCAAAAAGTGCTAACGATACATTGTCTTGAATACTTGATTATTGTGGTATACGATCAAGGCATCCATAGTTTTAAAAGTGAAATGAAGTTTCGACAATTATTTCTTGTAGAAGTAAATAATCATTAATTATTGTCAAACATAAAGATATAAGAATTCCACATAAAGCATATACACCATATATCTTTATATAACAATCATATTTCGTACGATTATCATCAATCATATAAACAAATAAATAAAATGAGCATCTTAATCATATATGTCGAATAAACATATTCTACTTGCGTCAATGATTATAAAAGGCAAATAAGCAAATGACACCCATCTAAGATAGTTGAGATTTGCTCTAACTTGTGAAAATTGAACCATGTTTAACTTATAACCATAAAGAGCATCTATAAGGAAGAGTAATTCATTATGTGACACTAAACATTTGGCCACCGTTCTTGGCCATGTCCCGTCAAGAGAAAAAAATACTTTTCACAATAGAATGCACTTTAGTAGTGGAAAGAGGAATACAAACGAAAATTTATTGACCGATCTCAATACGACCAACTTCATTCATTTACGTCATGTTTGATGGATATTGTTGAGGAAAAATTGCATTTTAAATAGTGATATGATGAAAAATATATAGTTAAATAGTAAAGAAAAATTATTTATGTGATGTAAAATATTATTTTATTGAAAAATGTGTTGTTGAAAATAAATTTTGAAAAAATGTGGATCAAACATGAACTAAATTTGCAATAACGGTCCAAAATACCATTACAATCGTTTCTTTCAAACGTATATAACCCAACAAGTGAAGCTATAGGTACAGATATAAAAGAATTTAGCCCCCATTTGAGCCACATTATTTTTCTCATTCTTCTACTCATTTTCAATCACATTTTTCAATAAAATAATATTTTTCACATCAATAACTTTTCCTTCATTTTCAACTATATATTCCTCATCACATCAACGGTAAAAATACATTCATATTCCCAAAATATGCACCAAACAAACTCTTAATAAAAAAGAATCAATACAAAAAGAATTTAATAAATAAGAATCAGTATATACTACATACTGCACCATGCTTTATGATACTCAAATTAAACAGCAATCTATGCTGATTGCTCCACCACTTAGTTTTCTTTCTTCTTGCCGTTAGATTTTACATCTGAATTTCCTTTCTTCTTGCCTTTAAATGCTACATCTGGGATGCATGATGACCAGAAAAGGGGCAAAAGCGTGCACACAGCCTGTATCAAAAGGCCACGTGGCAAGCCAGAGAAGTCATCTCCAGTCACTCCAACGTACGATGCAAGAGCCACCCCTAAGTAACCACTCACTATAAAAGCAAGAGCAATAGCAGACATTACAAATGCCATGACTGAGCCTTCACATCCGGGTGGGCAAAGCTGCGCCATCAAAACATTGAAAGGTAGAATCTTGAAGAAGTATAAAACCTCTAGCAATCCCGAGAAAACCACAACATATAGTGTGTCAGGAATGCCTATACTCCGGTACACACCATTCACAAACAAAACATCCGATATCATGAAAATAGCCATAGAGATCTGAACGGCTGCAATTAATTTTCTTGGTGGAATCGACTTGAGGTGGCGATTATATACAACACCCCAGAGCAGCATAGCTGCTTGCCCAAACACCTTCGATATCCCCAGAAGTGACGCCTCAATCTTCAAATGTTGGGTTTGGTAGTAAAACATGGTCCCAGTAAGGGCAGGGATTACGGCATAGGACATAGCAAACCAGATTATAGAATAACAGATCACTGGCTTCTGTAAAGCAACCAAGAGCTCAGATAACTGCTTTCTAAAACCTACTTGGGACAGACTTTTGGGCAGGTCTAAAGAACTTTCGCGAATAAATAGTGTTATTAAGAACTGTAAAGAAAGAAGAACACCATACATGAGGAACATCGCTTGAGTCGAGAATTTATCAATAGCAATTCCACCAATTAGATTTCCCAGAACTCCACCAACAGCCGAGGCCATCCAAACAAATGACTGAAGTTCACCTGAGGAAGATGGTTTCAAGTTCTTGGAGGAGGCAGGTAGTTTTCCAGTCTCGGCAACAATGGCATCATTGGCAACTTCGACTATTGAAGCACCCAGATTCCCAAGCAGCAGGTAAACAGTGATTGACAGAAATGAGATGCCTGATTTGGCAAAATGCGCTATAGTTATCCATGACAATGTTTGTAAAAATGCTGCAGCAAGAAACAGAATTGTTGATCAACAAAACAAGGATCCATATGCAAAGAATTTAGCAAATGAATGAAGTGTTGGGAATCACTATTTCTTTTCAGATGTTAAAGATAATCTATTACAATTATATCAGGACAATATTATTATCCTAAGTAGAATTTAAAGGCGATTTGCCTAACACTGAGCTACATATGATGTATTCCATGCTTGACAATTTGGATTTTGATTGGCAATAAAACAAATTTGAATGGTTCAAATTAAGCCAGTGATACTCAAATTTCTTATTATTTGATTGTTACCACCTGTAATAGAATGGCACTCTTGTAAGGTATACTTCATTTCCTAGAAGTAGAACTGTAGAGACTGCCATTACAGAAAAAAATGGATAACAATAAAACTCAAAGAAAGAAGGAATTGAACTTTCTTCATGTCACAAATATTATGGGGGACTATATATAGTGTTTCAGGGTTCTTGTGATAATACTCATAGCCATGTATAAACACAAGAAGTGCTATATACTTCTGAACTGAAAAGAAAGTCCTCGACTATAGGTTATTAAGGATACTAAACAGCCTAAAATTTGGACATTCAATGTAAGGAAGTGAAATTAAACTAAGCATATTTAGCCCCTGTTTGACAGCCATTTTTCTGTAAAGAATGAGTTTTTCAATAATAATTTTTAGGAGAATGTTTGGTTAAAAAGTAGAGATGTTTTGGGTTTACGTCAAGAATATTTTATTGTGAAAATATGTGATGAAAAATGAGTATTGAGAAAAAAAATAGTTTTAAAAGAATGGTTACCAAACAGGGGCTTATTCAAATTAAATAATGATAAATGCCTACTCAATCAATTAAGAAATAAATATATCAGAAGAGGAGAGTACCTCCTAGGGCAATGTAAGGGACACGGTGTTGGCCAAAGATGTAGAAGGAATCAGAGAGGATGCCATAAAAAGGCTTAGCAACCATGGGCAGATTGGCTGAGTTCTGCAGGATCTGGAGCGTAGAGGGGTCCATTCTCATCCCATCCTTGAGGAAAAAGTTGACGCCCATCCATGGAAAGCACCTTAACCCCTGCACCCAGAACCCTATTCCAAGCAACACCTTCCGACTTCTCTCAGATTCACTACCACTTCTGACTGACACCATTTTAGATTTCCCTCTGTTGAACTTCTACGGCAATTTATTTGGCCAATACTGGAAATAGTAATCTGGAGCTAGTGAATGAAGAAATAAAAATGGAAGCCCAAGATGCAAAACTACAAAGATCAATTTCCAGGGGTAAGAAACAAATAGATGAATTAGTTGAAGAAAATGATTGCAATGTCATTCAAATATAAAACAGCACCATTTTTAATACGTGAAGTAAACCAATGCCATGTTGCCAAGATTAAAGTTTGGCATGGTTCCATATGGTCCAGCTCTCTGATTCCCATTACAAATTTTGCAAATGGAACCAATGGTTCCACACAAAAAAGGGGATCTGGACCACTCAGTTCAGATCCTGTCCTATTATGAACAAGACTCCCAACCCTTAAATCCGATCCAAACATGTTTAAAACAGAAGTTACTGAACAAATGAGTAATGAACTATGGAAATATTTCTTCTAGTCCAAAGAACAAACAAATTCAGAGGATGTCTTAACTTTTTAAAATAAAGAATGAAGAAAAGCTAACCAAGAATGTCAAGATTTTTTATGAAACGTGAAAGCCTAATCATCAAGCTCAATCAGAACTTCGAAGCACAAACAATAATGAAAAAACAATTTTGCTTCACACACACACACATATATATATGGAAAGGAAATTAAATAAACATTAAACTTCATTTATCCAAGAAAGTTCATTACAGTCTATCTCAATTCCTCATCCAGCCAATTTAAATATGCTAATGACGACACTTCATAATCGAGCAATATCATCCAGAAAGCATTAATCCAAATATTCAAGTTACACTAAGAAATTCAAATATCCGGAGATTCATGATACCAACAGAAGATTCAAATAAAAATTACACTAAAATAGATATTCAAATATCACCAACCAGTATTAACTGATATTAAGCCCTTGTTTGACATCCATTTTTTTCTCATTCTCATTATCCTTTTCTTTTTCTTCATTTCAACCACACATTCTATCAATAAACTAATATCACACATAAACCCAAAAATTCTCCCCACACATTCTTCCATCAATCACTATTCCAAATCAAAATTTTCTCCAAAATGGGTGTCAAACACAACCTAAGTAATTAACTATACACCAACAACTAATTAGCATTATCCAAACTAACCAATAAACATAATCCAAGAGGAAGCTTGAAACTGAAAGGAAATGACAGTCTACTTCAAACTTTCAAGCCTGAAACTGAAAGGAAGCAGTGTCAACCATGTGAACTATAAAATCGCCAAAAGAAGTATATTTTTTCCACAAGAAAATGGAAATTTGTCCAAAAAAATAGATAAATAGACAAAAATCAGAATATTTACCTGATTGAATCAAAATAATGTGGAAGAACACAGTCTTGGATGGATTTGGATAGAAATACAAATATAATGTCGAGTTCAAAGGACAAAGAAGAATCTCCAGTATTTTGTAATAAACAGTGGTTGGCTCTCAACTAGGATGTGATTTGGGGGAGCATAAGAAGGGGAAATGAAAAATTCGAAGGTAGGAAAAATGGTCTACCGGTCTACAAGGAAGAAGTTGGTGAAGGCAAAGTGAGGATTTTTGAAAATCCGATTTTATATTCAACATTTTGCGTGGGTTGGTGCAATCACCAACGAAAACATAACATTAAAAAGAAAGGAAGTTTATCTAAAACCAAACTTCAGTTGGGAAATAATAAAACAGTGTCTAAGCTGCATTATGTTATTCTAAAACCTCTAAAATTGAAATGAAAGAAAGCTCGATTGGATTATGGATATAACCCGTTTTGCTGAATAAATGGATAAACAACAGAAACAGCAGGATTGTAATTCATTCTCAGAAGTAAAATCAGCTTACATTAGATGTACCTATCATTCTGTTTTGCTGAAAAGAATTCACAGCAAGGACTCTCTTAAATTTGGGCATTCAAATAGCAAACAATAAAACTAGAAAGTGCAAAAAAAGAAGGCCAGACCAAGATAAAAATTCTTTCAGATTCCAATTTTCATAGAAAAGCTTCAACTTCCCCTCGCCAAAGTTTGCTCGAGTAAGCTGGTTACATCAATTATTGCCTCCTTCCATGCAACTTCTTCTAGGCTTTTAGTATTCTTCACCTATTGATCTTCTTCAAATAACCAGAACATCTTAACCAATTCTTCCTTAATTTGTATACTACAAGAAGAATATGGATGATTGCTAAAACTGATGAGTCGCGTTTGGAAGAAGCCAAGGCATTTAGAAGCCATAGATGCAATCAAGCAAAACCGATAGACATAGAGATGAGAAAGACCGTTCTCCGCACCGGAGCGTCCAAGAGAGAACATTGAGAGGTGAGGATGATTTTTTTTCCAATTGATGTTTAATTTTCATTACACTAAAAACACATTTTACCATATACTCCATAATTATTAATTAGAGGCTGCTCTAATCCAGGACGCAAACCAATTTCCTCAATTGCATTGAATTCAATTCAAAAAAATTTAAAATAGTTTTTGCAAAAATATCAATTGAAACACAAATCTAAGTTATCAATTAACTAGCACTACTTATCAAAGCTTAAAAAACACTCTGAATCGCATAACTTAAATGAAGAGCACAAAATACAAGTCAGGACATAAATTTTAGGTCATAAAAAAAAAAAAAAAACACACACACACACACACACACAATATTTAGAACATCCAATATTATTGAAGAACACGTAAATACTGTACCTTTTAATACAAAAAATTCCCTCCTCTATATCTCAAGAACAAAATGGGTCTCTCCAGAAATGCTCAAAATCCTCAAGCTAGTGTCTTCCTGAAGAAGAAACTGTATTGAAATAGGGGCAGATGCTAAATACTCGCCAAAGGTAAAGCAAATTAATGGCGGTGATACATTTGGAGGGTATATTCCGCTGCATTATTTTTTTTTATTTTATTAGAATTTGTGTGAAAAAAAAAGGAAAAGATCAAATCTCGAGGGAAAAGCCTGCTTGTCCAGGCTTTTTAGCCAGAGGGGAAAACAGGGGGCGTATTTGGCGCCCCTTATTGGATTGCAGCCGAGGTATCAAACATTTCAATTTTTTACAGACTTTATCTAAATCTTTCATTTGTATCACCTACGGTACCAAATCTCGAGGGAAAAGCCTGCTTGTCCAGGCTTTTTAGCCAGAGGGGAAAACAGGGGACGTATTTGGCGCCCCTTATTGGATTGCAGCCGAGATATCAAACATTTCAATTTTTTACAGACTTTGTTTAAATCTTTCATTTGTATCACCTGCGGTACCAAATCTTTAAAAAATCGCAGCCCAAGTCAAAAATAACGGTTTTCGTTAGTTTGATCCCAAAAAACCTCAATTGACCCAGAAATTAAAAATCTAATAATTTTCTCCAAATAAAGTAAGGGTATTTTGGACATAATACATTTCCTCTATTAAATAAAAAATTAAAAACAAAAAACAAAACCACCTTGCCCCACCCCCATCTCCTTCTTCACCAAAATTTTCACTCATCACAAACCCAAAAAAAGAAAAGTCGGCCCAAACTCCCGCTCTAAGATTACATTTTTAATATCATTTCGATAAGTGATGTAATGAGAAATATGTGGTTGAAAAAGGAGGAAAAGTTATTGATGTGATGAAAAATATTATTTTGTTGAAGAATGTGTGGTTGAAAATGAATAGAAGAATGAGAATGAAAAAAAATAATGTAGGACAAACAGACGCTTATATACAATCCTAAACAAGTATGGCTTTCTTCATTTCACATCACCAACCAAATATTGCCTCTGTTTTGGCTCCATTATTTAAATAATACATTTTTTTTAATTATAAATTCTCTAGTAAAATATATTACACGTAAATATTTTTAAAAAATCTTATTTTTTAATCACACATCCTCTAAAAAATCATTATCTAAATATTTCAAAATATTTTTTCCACAAAAATAGAGCCTAAACAGGGACGTTTATGGGAGGATTATAGTCGTTGTACAAAGTTTTTCATTTTATCTCAGACTTGATTCAAACATTTCATTTGTGTTACCTACGATATCAATTTTTTTCAAAAATTCGCAGACAAATCCATCCGCTTGACCATTAATTGACCAAAATAATTGATCTTGACCAAATATAAAAAGTTCAAAATGGTTACATAAAATAATTTTAAAAAATTAAATAAAAAAAAGTATAAAAGGAACTATTATTCATCCCATCCCCTAACCAAACCAAACAAACCCCACCATCGTCGTTGCCACAACCATCATCACCCTTCGCAACCGCCCATGCTACCAAGTTTAGGGAAAATGATAAAAGTAATTAGATTGACGCTAGTAGAGATTTTGGAGTGATAGTTCGAAGTTGATCCGGAATGTCACCATGACAGTTCAACCACATATTCTATAGTTACCACCGTTACCATCTCCAAACAATCCCTTGAATTCGCTTCTAAAACTACAACCAAACACCACCTTGCCATTTTCCTCCCACCCTCTAGGCCGCTACCGTCGAAGCCCCTGAAAATGTCATTGAACTAGGCAACCAAATCTACAATCTCACCCTTGTCAATGCTCATGAGCTCATCGAGTACTTCGGTACAAGTTCGACATCTCTGCCGCATTATTCATTCCCATCGAAATCGTTTCTGTCTTCCCCAAAGTTGTGAGAACTACTGAGTTGCCTGCAAAAGTAGACAAGACAAAATTTGATGTGGTCATTGAGGGTGTGCCGTGCAATTCGAGAATTGCCACCATTAAAGCAGTTAAGGCTTCAAACATTTCAAAAATATGCAATCAAGTCTCAAACCTTTTAATCTTGACACTCATATCTCAAACTTTTTAATGAATGTGTGTCGGAAGGACCTATAACGATTTTTATTAAAAAAATGGTTAGTTCACAAAAAGTCAAAACACTGATTTTTTAAAAATGACAAAATGATAACTCCACATATCCTACCTAAAATAATTAAATAATAGCACTACGAAAAAAAATCTTCATCGTTCTCACATACTCGGAAGTCCAATCTTTTGGACAAATGACATTTGTGCAAAAACATGATGCCCCTTGTGTCCATTTTAACTTTAATGCTTTTTTTTTTTGGTTCTTTCTTTTTCTCATTCACACGTCATTTAATAAAATAATATAATGCACAAATTTAAAAAAAAATCTTAATTTTTAACTATACACTATTCGAAAATATTACTATTCCAAAATATTTTTTCTTCTCAAAACCTCATTATAATGGTGCTCGGACAACGACGATATGACTCCAGTGCTACTGTTTCAATTCCAATTAGTGCAAAACATGATATATAAATAAAAATGAAAAACGGCCCTGATAAAAAAATGAGAAAAATAAGAAAAAATTATGAAATTGTAGAAAAAATAAGAAGAAGAAGCAAATTCTAAAAATGTACAAAAAGAAGATAAAAACGATGGTGTGACGAACTTGAGTTCGGTTTGTTGCAAAAGCTGCTGAATTTTCTTCCCCAATTTCAGCCTAATGAAATCATCTATAACGGTTAGACCAGGCCCGTTTTCCCTAACGACGTCTATCTCAATCCTCTTTATCTTGTTCTTCCCTCTATTATTTCTTCATCACACGTTTCTGTTTGTCGAGTTTTCGCTCGACAGCATCGAGCAAGATGGTAGGTTTTGCAATATTTGTTCTCTTCTCTCGTTGTGGAAAAAATGTGTCAGCGAGTTTTAGCAGTTCACATTCAATGATAGAAACAATTGAACATTGAGTTCGTTAGTTCTCCAATATTTAAGTAAGTCTAATTCTAATGCGTTAGCTGGGTCTACACCATCGTAAGCATTGCATAAGTAAAATAACTAATTAATTTTACCGATATTCCATCTGCACCACATCCGATATACTTTGGTTGTTGGAAGGAATTGTATTCATTGTATTAGTATTAACCGTTGCTAATAATGCTAATGTACATTTAGATGTTGCCGACGATACATTAACGTCAAGGTGGGTACCGACAGTCGTTTAACATCTGTACCCAATCTTTGGGCATACAATTCATACATTTCACTTAATGAATTATCTATATTACAATATGTTCGGTACCGAACTTTTCAAAAACTTGTTTTCTAATAGGTGATTTTGTAATAAAGAGTAGTGTGATCCTAAATTTGTTGATTTGAACTCTAGCGCCTGTTTGTTCAGCATTATTTCCTCAAAATAATGAGAATTCTGACCATTATCTTCCAAGAATTGGGGCCCACCAATACACGTGACAGTCAAGAATTGCGGTCCAACGGTCTAAATTGTTCTATTAATGATGAAATAATGCTGAACAAACAGGCGCATAATATTTTTGAACTTATCTTACACGATTAAATTAAGTATATGACAAACACAACAAACATGAAAAAGAAAACCACTACAATGAGATTAAGATTTCGACATAAATTAGTAATTATCGTTTTATTAAAAAATGCATTGTCAAAAGTAAAACTATGAATTTTATTCTCACAACGAAATTATTTGATAATACACATTATAGCATTAAATATATTATTAACATTTTGAGACAATTCAATTAATTTAAAAACAACAATTCTTTTATATATATTATCCACAATTGATTTATTGAAGATGCTACGTGTGCCAAATGTTTTACATAATAGACACGTGACGGTCCCCTATTGGGGAGCGCCTGTAGGCCCGGATGCCCTCTCAATAGGGGGCGTAACGTGTCTATTATGTAAAACATTAGGTAATCTATTTGATACAAATAGATAAATCCTCGATTTATATGGCGAGTAGTTGCATCTATGTAGTATCTTTTGATTACTACCCTCCCACAAGTCAGATGTAAAAGATATAACACGATCATATGTGGGTAAATCACGTATTATCGACTTTTTTCCTTTTAGGAAAAGACCAATTCGATTAGAACGAAAATGTTTATACAAATCGTGGTTGAAGATATTCTTTCATGAAATTGGTGACATGTTTGCTTTCCAATAAGCTAAGTGACTGCTCAGCACTTACTACGAACTTGATCATTTCCTCGCGACATTCTTATTTGAGTAGACCCATATGTTAAGTGTGCTAGAGCTGTATCGGCATAACCAAATTGGAGTTGAGACTATGGGGATGTTTGATTACCATTTTTCCCAAAATACATTTTCTAGCTATTTTTTTCAACCACATATTATTCATTAAAATAATATTATACGCAAATAAACAAAATTCTCCTTCTTTGTTAACCACAAATTTATCCATCAATCTACTATTACAAAATACATTCTTCAAAAACAACGTGGTTCAAACACCTCATATATATCATTCTTAGTTCCATGTTTGGTCGAACATTTCTTATAATATACATCCAAGTAGGTAGTTTCAATACTCTTTTTGTCATCAGATCTTATTTTATAGCACCTGCATGCCAATTTAGATTCTGCCACCATTTTCGACATGACCCTAACACTTGATAGTTTGTTTCATTCTTCATTTACCGATTGCACCTACTACATACGGTTCTTCTTTTTCATCAATGTCATCCAAATTATCAGTACTCCTATGCACATCTTCCTTGCCCAAATCAACGAGAATTGGAATGTTACTAAGATCACTGAAATCATTGTTGAACATAGAAGACGTAGTAGGATCTGCACTTTGTGGATTGTGGTGTCAATGGTGCGTTTAAGTCAACGCCGCTAAGTAGATCTGAACGTTCTCCAAATAATTATTGTTATCTATTGGACTTGTAAAGTTAACATACTAAACTCATGGTTGACAACCATTATTTTCTCACTCTTTTTTCCATGTAACAATTTTTAACAAAACATTCACACAATAAAATTGTTTGCAATAAATTCAAAAAAAATTCATATTTTTTAACTACGCATTCTCTTAAAAATAATTTTTCAAACCTTTTTTTTTTCCTAAAAAAAAAATGGTTGTCAAACATGCGCTAAATTAGAATTTGAAACTCACGAAAAAATGGAGGATTAATCAAGCAAGCAAGTACTATCAATCTAGATCTAAGAAGATTGACTAAAAAGGGCGCTCGTTTGATAAAGATTTTTTGAGAAGTGATATTTTGAAAGCATTTTTTGGCGAACATACGGTTAAAAAGTAAGAAAAATTAAGAAAAAATGTGATAAATATTATTTTAGAAAAATGTATCATTACTATTAAAAAGAGTGTAGAGCATTTTTAAATTAAGGGAGACAAATTTTTCACACACTCCAACAAATTTTCTATTTTGACTTTTCATTTTACTTTTCCCAAGAAACACATTGATTTCTCTTTATATTTTATTTCACATAATTTTTTGTAAGTCAATTGGTCAATCAATTTAAGGGCATGTTTGGTACGACTTAAAATCCAATTAAAATTGAAAATATGATTGTTATTGGGTCCCATCAGTCTAATAAAAGTCAACAATAACGGCTAACTTTTCAATTTTAATCCGATTTTAATCTCTACCAAACACTCTCTAAATACGACCTCTGTTTTTAGTGATTAAAATTAGATTTTTAACTCTTATTTGACCCCCATTATTTTCAAAATACATTTTCTCCAACTTATTTTCAACCACATATTTTTTAATAAAATAATATTACAAACAAATTTAAAATTTTTCCTTATTTTTTAATCGTACATTCTTCATTAAAATATTATTTCAAAATGCATTTTGGGTTAAAAAAAAAAATAGGATTCAAACACGCTCTTGTATATTTTGATAAAAGTTTTTATGACCTTTGTGGTTAAAATTAGCTGTTGATTTTGACTTAAATTAAAAAAAATTATTTTAATTTCTACCAAATAGAGTAAAAATTTGTTGAATAGCTTAAAAAGTATAGTATTAAAATATGTGATTTATTAAATGCAATCGAGTCAAATTCAGTAATGATCACCCAACTTTATACTCAGTGTCACATTGCCCAACCAATTTGATTTTGTTTAATCATAACCACCCAATTTCATACGTAGTATTTCATTGACCACCCAATTTAATTTAATTTTATTATGGTCACCCAACTTCATATTGAGTTTCGATCAAGCCATCCGATAACTTATATTTTAGCATAATCAAATTGAGAATCCAATGTGATACTAACTATAAAGTTAAGTGGCCATGGTAAAACAAAATCAAATTGGGTAGTCAATGTGACACTAAGTATAAAGTTGGCTGGCCGTTGGTGGAATTAACCCAATGCAATCATTGTACATTCAAAATAGAGAGTGAGTCTGCCTTTCTAAGCGCTTGTTTGGTATGAATTAAAATTAAATTTTTAGTATATTTTGATAAAAGTTAATGAAATGTGTAGTTAAAATGTTGCGGGTCCATTAAATATGTAGTAAAAATAATTGTTGACTTTGACTTAGAGCATGTTTGAACCCCCATTTTATTGTAAGAATATATTTTGAAATAACAGATTGATAGATAATGTATGATTAAAAGGGGATAATTAGCACATAACGTCCCCACCTTTCATTGTTATTGTGGAAAATATCAATATCTTTCATTTTTTTGACATTTTTACCCTTATTTCCACTTTTCATTTCGCAAAAAATCATTTCTACTTATTTTCTCAATTAAAAATTATGAAATGACGAATATACCACTATCTTTAAATAAAACAAAAAGAAAAAGAAAAAAAATAAATTGCAATCACAGTCCCAATTTTTTTTTTAAAAAAGCGCAAATAAATCACAAATAAATTATTAAAAAGGTAATTAGTATACAACGTCCATATCTTTTACTGTTATTGCGAGAAATGTCAATACCTTTCATTTTTTTGCCATTTTCACCCTTAATTACATATTTGATTGCTTAAACCACAATTTCTATCCATTTTCATCCAATTTCTCAATAAAAAGCTATTAAATAACGAATATAAACTCATATTTAAATATATTTTTTTTAATTTCTAATTCTTTAATAACTTATTTGGGACTCATTTGTATTTTTAAATAAATTTAATTGGGACTTTTTTGCACTTAAAATTTTTTTTTTTTTTAATAATTTATTGGGGACTTGTTTGCACTTTTTAAAAAATTAAGATTATGATTGCAATTTAATTCTTTAGCTTTTTATTTAATGCTATATGATGATAGAAC
>CAIGRF010131066.1:12165-26239 GCA_903798235.1 Fraxinus ornus | reverse complement strand
CTTACTGGGGCTCTCTACCTTCGGCCCTAAGATCGATTCCTATTAGGCCTTCATCTTGGATCCTTTCACTGGGCGTCTTACTTTGGGCCTTTGATCTTCGGCTGTATTTTTGGAGTGTTAACAATAACATCATATTTATCCATTTTTAAAAATTGTTTCTACATTTGTCAACCATTGTTGTTAACCAATATTATACACAGTTACATCCGAGACAATATTGCTACAGTATACAACTAGATTTGCATTCCCAATAAATTACAAATCTACAACCTATTCACGCACAAAAAAGAAAAGAAAAGAAGATAAGGACCTATTAGAGGCTGTTTGATTCACATTTTATTGTAAGAATGCATATTAGAATAGTATATTGATGAAGAATGTATGATTAAAAAATTGAAAAAAGATTTTGGATTTGCGTATTATATTATTTTATTGAAGAATGTTATGGTTGAAATGAGGAGAGATGAAAATGTGTTTTGAAAATAATGGAAATAAAACAAGGGCATAATTGGCGGAAACTTCAATATTTGGTCCACGTTTGGTTTGTTTGAAATTAAAATTTAAGCCCTCGTTTAGCTTTCATTATTTAAAATTATAATTTTTGAAATAATATTTTTTAGAGAATGTATTGTCAAAAAAAAAAAAAATCGATTTATTTGTAATATTGTTTTATTATAGAATGTATGAATTATGAAGAATAAGAAAAGAGGAAAAATAAATTATAATTTTAATGGATCAAACGGAGCTAAGTGAGGAATGGATGGATGCCTAGACGAGTGAAATAAGGAAAACTCTATTTGTACAATCGAGGTTGACAACTTCGTTTGACAATCTCTCACATGCACGTGGGGTCCGCATGTTTAAAAAATTCAAAAATAAAAAAGTAGACCTCCCCCCATGTGAGAGATTGTCAACGAATGTTGTCAATTTCGGTTATACACGTAGCATGGCTCGTGAAATAAACATATCCCACATGACTGAACCAAAAAATCGGCTTTTTGACACAAAAAGTGCGGCGAGACAGGTGCAAAGATTAACCGACGGAATGTGCTCTAAAGTCAAAACTAACCATATCTTCTCGTGTTAGAGCAGTAGAGATGATGTGATAAGATTTTTAAGAATCATGCTTAAGCAATTTCCACATAATCCTCACGTGAGTGGGCTCCGCTCATTATATTTTTTTAAAACATGGTGGGATCCACCCATGTGAATATTCTGGTGAGCCCTGTGAAAATAATTTATGTACATGAGAAATAATTGAANAGCTAGGTCGATAGGATGATGAAATTCTTCGAATGGGGAATCCGAGCTTCAAGGTACACAAGCGGGCAAGAATGGCGATTTAGGGCTAAGTTTCTGTTTTACGTGGCACTTCAAGGAATGCTCTCAGCTCTGCAAATGGCACTTCAAGGAATACTCTCAGCTCTGCAAATGGAGCGAAAATGGCCGAACGAGAGGGAAACTGAGAGAGAGAGAAACCGAACTGAGAGAGAGAGAAATTGATTCAGGCTTTCAAATCGTCGATCTATGGGTTTCCTCTTTCGACTGGGGCTTTCCTCTTTTGGTGCGAAAATGGTCGAACGAGAGGGAAACGGAGATTGAGAAATCGATTCAGAGACCGAACGGAGAGAGAGAAATTGATGAAGAGAAATCAGAGATCTACGGGTGAATTCTTTCGACTACGCTTTCCTCTTTTGCTCTCACGTGTTTTGAAAGCCTCACGTGCCTTTTTTTAAATTTCTGTGAAGCGATTTCTGTACACACGGCATTATTCAAAATAATTTATGTACATGAGAAATAATTGAATAATTAATTAATGTACATCATTAAAGTCAATAGAAATGTTGTATATGTGGGTACTCCTAAATGAAGTCACACAGAGTAACCATTGAGGATTTTCCTCTCACTGCAAACAACAGTTAACTGATTACTGGACCAAAGACGTATGCATAAATTTTTGACTGAAATAGAGTCCTTCGTGAGCAACATAATCAATTATCTTGAAAGAAATAATGTATTCAAACTACTGGGCTTCATTATCACGCAAAAAGGTCAAAAATGTCGGCTAGGCTTTCTGTGCAACGGTCACAATTCTCATACAAATTACTTAAAAATGCAGAACAAACAGGGGCTAAAATAGTTATTTTTTGAAGCGGTTTTGCTTCACTAACAAGGCATCACTATTCTTTTCGGAGAACATGTATTTAAAAAAATTCGATTTACGTGTAAAATTATTTTATTGGAAAATGTGTAATTGAAAATGAATTTTACAAAAATAAGTTTTTTAAAAGAACTATTGTGCTACATATAAATAATATGTTTACATAATGGTTTACGTACAAATGATATGGTGAGATATGATTTGATCAAAAAAAAATTTAAACAACTAAAATTAAAAAACTTCACCACTCGCTTTTTGACACATCATCGTATGTAACTGCTTATGTACGAGTCAAATGGTGCTCAAACAAGGGCACGTTGTCATTCTTCTCGTCGGCAGCTGCATTAGATGTTTCTGGTGGTGTTGAAAGGGTCTAAACGGTTGGAATTAAAACATCTATGCATTAGATGTGTGAAGCTTTCGACAAATAATTCAGAAATAATCATCATCCATGATGGATATCAGTTGAAAAATAGAAAATTTCTCTGAGATCGTACTTTAAAGGGAATGTATTCATTCAAGAGAGTTCAAGTTCTTTCAGTTTTTTCAGAGATTTATGATCATTTCGCATCATTCGCACACCATACTCTTGATTTTGTTCATTCCACACTTCATAGGATTTTGCAGTTCAATTGAGGACTGAATTATACTGCCTCTGATGATGTATAAATCCCGTGCAAAAGGTGTAAACACATGCATAGTGGCTGCTCGCAGTCCTCTAATGTTACCATTGGAATGCAATTATTGAATTAATTGAAGATTGATGAGAAAGACTAAGCGGTAGCTTGTACAAATTTACTTGTGTTTTTTGGAGTCTGTTTTGCTATTGACTCGTACTTCGGAAATAAGAAGTAAATTTACGTCTTCTGCAGGTGAGGAAGTGGTTACAGCTCTAGGGAGTGAAGTAGATCGGCTCGAAAAAGAAATCCATCTAGTTCATGGTATTAGGCACGTCGATATTGAAGCGCGCAATCCAGTTTGTCCATCCACTCGACGATCATAATTATTTTGACACGCAAAAAAGTTGTGCAGTTTTCTTGAATAAATGGAATTTGTTCACATCAGGCATGAATTAATTCTCTTGTAATCAGTGTGTAAACTGTGAAAAGATAGACCTCTCTTGTTAATATATGGGTTCAGCTGCTTCAGCATAATTTTTTTTTCTTTTTCTGCCGTGGCCGTTTCTTGTTTTTCTCTTGCCAATGTTAAATTGAGTATGGAGCCGGTTCATTGCAAGCTCTCTGCAAGAAACATCAAAATTTCAACTGCCGAAACGTATTCTCTGACGCGAGCTATGCATGGAGGTTATACGAACATGAATTGATCGTATCGAAATGAGGAAATTGATAATTATGGTAGGAGGTTGACCTCCAACTTGAATTCACGAGGGACTCCTTCAACCCCTTTTTCATTTATTTTGCACTCTTTAAATAGATGCATAGATGCATAAACTTTAAACCGTTGCGTTATATGTACATAATAGTTTGCAAATACATGATGTGATGAGATATGATTGAGCATAATTTTTTCAACCAAATAAAAAACTTCATCACGCTCTCTTTGATATATCATTTATATGTAAATTATTATGCAATTTCATCATGCCCTGGTAAGAATAGATTTATTCATTTAGCCATCCTAGTCATGAGGAACAGTAAATCGTCTTTGTTGGTTTGTTCATCGTCTAATAAAAAAAAGGTGGGCCCGTACCCTAGTCATGAGGAACAGTAAATCGTCTTGGTTGGTTTGTTCATCAATCTTCCTTGATGTACAAAATAATTTTGACAAAAGTTTTACAGACACCTCACAATAGGGGGAGGGGGTGGGTTTTGTTTTTGCAATTTTTTATTACAGTTGGGACCTGCCTTTGTGAGTTATATGTAAAACTTCTGTCAAAATTCTTCTGTACATCTATCTTAATTCTTTGTTCATAGTCTAATCATGGCAGGGCAGGGCAGGGCCGACAGGCAGGAAGATCATTTCATTTTACTCATTAATAATATGAATAAAACGAATTGTACAACGTTGGTTGACAATTATGCACCTGTTTGAAACCCATTTTAAATAGAAAAGAATTTTTGGAATAGTGATTGATGTAAGAATGTGTGATTGAAATGAAAAATGAGAATGAGAAATTAATGGGTGTCAAACGGGGGCTATGTGTTGTCAAAATTCAAGTTTGTGATTTATGAAAACAATTTTTTAAAATAAATAAATATGATGATACCAACTAGGAAGTTGTCCACCGACCACCAAAGTTTTACGTATAGCATTATTCTAAAATCAAAAAAGCTTCCCTGCCAGAATTTGTTCAACAGAGGCTTTGACCGCCTCTCACATTAGCCGGGCCCTGGTGAATAAATAAATGCAAAAAAAGTGGCCCCCACCCCCTATTGTGAGGGTACATCGTAGGTGAATAAAAAAATGCAAAAAATTGGACCCCACCCCCTATTGTGAGGGTCAATCAGTGCTTCGGTCAGGCATTTTCGGGGTAATGCAGCACGGTTCTTATAAAATATAGACTTTTTATTAAATTGAGGACCCAACCTTGTCTGTCTAAGCTCAAAGCTGGAAATAGATATCCTAACTTCAACTATCCTTGACAAACATTTACCTCTTAACTTTGGACCATTCTACATGAACAGAAAAGGGTCCCCTGTTTGAACAGGATCTACATAGTCGACAGGCGCCTCGCCTATAGGGAAGCGTCACATAAACCCCCATTTGAACGGGGCCGCATTGGCCTTGTTCAAATAGCTTTATCGTTTAACTTTTTCAAGCAATAGGCATGTTCAAACAACTTTATTTTTAACTTTTCCAAGCAAGAAAAAGTCTTAAAGCCAGCAAGGAAGCTACCAAGCAAAGCAAAAACATGTTTATTACGCAAAATGTTCAGATTAAAAATTCAACCTGTGAAAAATGTGAAATCCTAGAATATAGAAATTGAAAGGGAACAAAATACGTTCAAACTACAATAATTTACAAAAAAATAAAAAAAAAATGATTAAAAGAGCAGCTTTTTAAGAAAGATAACTATATTCACATCATAATTTTTGTTTATTGCATCATGTTTTAATTGTTATGAAGATCTTCTACTTTACTCATTGTCGCACTCATAATTCAACTTTTCTCCATCGCATTCTCATCATTGATGTCCCTAATGACGATTTATTTCTAAGAAATCTGTTGCGAGGACATACAAAGACTTATTTGTCATTCGTATAACCAATAAATACAACAATTATGAAAGTTCGACGAAATATTTGCCTCTTATTTCATGCATCTAACACAATATTTGAATAGAAATAGTCATTGTGAATATGTTAAATTAATTGAAGTTTTAAGGATAAAAACCGATTGAAAAGAATAAGGACACAAGTATGACAATGAGCAAAAATTAAAAAAATTCATTGCAACTAAATTGTGAGCAAGTAAAAAGGAAAAAGAAAATATATAAATTGCATCTTGAGTTAAGCAAATGTTACCATTTTAACCTTGCAAATTGGTGCAAATGATCCAATAATTTTATTTATAATCATGATAATGAAATATCGGTGATGTGACAACTCATTATTCATCGCATTTATCTCTCTCCTCCCTCTCTCACTCATAAAAATTGATCTGCTCAATCCCATTATTTCACATAATTGTACATCATTAATGTTTCATTATCATAATGATAAGAATGATGCTATTTAACACCAATTTATATAGCATTGTATGATATATTTAATTAAAGATGAAATTATTTGAATCTGTCATTAATTTTGCAGTGTTAAACACAAGTGGAACATTAGAACCATACTACAATGTCCAAGTTGATTGACAAAAGGAGGGTGCCATTGGTTGACAAAAGGGGGGGTGCCCAAATGATGTGGCACCCCCCTATAGGAAGGAATTTGTGGCGCAAATGATGTGGCACCCCCCTATAGGAGGGAATTTGCCGACGCCCCTCTTTTGTCAACCAACTTCGACAAAATAACATTACCCGGAACATTATTCCAAATGGTCCCAACCTCCGCCCTTGTTACTTTCTGTTTGTCAAAAGAAATAAATAATTCCAACCCCGCACCCACTAACGTCATTCCCCAGCCAAGCCCCAAAAATAGTCGGCAACCAAACAATAATAATTTTTCCCCCAAACATTTCCCCCTAAATGGGTCAGAATAGGAGTGGGTCCGTATTTTAGAAAAAAAAATTCTGCTTAAACCACATGTGCGAGTATTCTGCCCATTTCTGTTGGTATTGCTGATGTACAGGAAGCAAAACTGAACAAGCAATATGCGCAGGGCATCTCCAAGTCCACCGTCACCGTCACCGTCACTGCCACCAAACAAACCGAAACCAAAAACCCGCTGGAAACAACCGCCCCCAACAAAGGGGAAAGCACACATCTAAAATTTCCCTTTTCAGCATCATTAGTGGCCCAAGGGAAAAGACTGCATATATGGATGCAATAAACTGGAATGAAACCATTAAGGTGGTGATGAGGGTGAATTAGATGGCGGTGATGCATCCGATGAGATGGGACATGAAGAACAAGCGAAACTGAGGAGACGATGGGACTGTCGCGGGAGAAAAGTTTAGATGGTAATCTTGTAGGCATCTTCCTACCAATTCCTTTATCAAGAACCCCAAAATGCCCATAGCAAAATTTCACAATAAACTTCCTAAAAATTTCAATCTTTATTGGTGAGTTTCTGTCATTTAAATGGTAGAAATCAGGTAGCACCAGGAATTTGCCGCCGCAAGGGAAAACCCCCTGGTTTCTGCAAATGGGGATGAGTTGGAGTATGGCGGAGACTTTTTTCTCTCCTTCCTCCTTTTTTTTTTATTTTTCTACCCTTTCCTCTTATATTTCAATATTATCCCTTCTTTAAAAAATAAGGGCAATTGCATTTCACGCATAAAGATTTGTGCAAAAAATACAAAAGATTGGGGACCATTTGCGCTATATTTGAAAGGTTTAGAACAAAAAACGCATTAGGGGTAAAGTTTGGGATCCTCTCATAAAACGCGAAACTTTGGCCCTGGGAAGTTGGTCCCACTGTGCATTAAAAAAATAAAAAATAAAAAATGTGCGACCCCACATGATGTGACTATTCTGTTGATTTTCCCATCTGTACACGTAGTGTGTTTCTGGGTAGTTACCTCGAAATCTCCTTCTCACGCGTATTGTCCAAGAAATTTCTCTTCTTCCTTCCTCTAAATTCCGATAACTTCCTGGAAGCTCCAAATCATTGCAAATATATATTCAACCTCTTCCCACGCCAAGTATACATACAAAAGCAAGCAGAATATGACGACCGAGCGATTGAAAATTGTCAGGCGGAGAGAGAAGTTAATTTCGAAAGAAGGATTAGGGCAAGTTTGTCCCCGTTGCTGTGGACCCGTTCTCGCTATGGATTATGACACACAATTAGTAGTGTTCTGCGTGCCTCTTCCTCACAAGACAACGCGTAAGTTTTATTGCACTGTCTGCTCCACTCGTCTCGCCCCCTCCTCCTGAATCTCAAATCTGAGAGTCACAAATGACTTATTGTAATAGTATATTTTGAATTAAGTTCCCTGCACCTACCAATGATGCTATGTTGTAATTTACCTTTCATGGTTTGCTATACAAATCGTCATAATAAAATAAACATCCCAGACGCAAGGGATGAAACTAAAGTTTACAAGAGAAATCTTTCTTTCATGAACAACTCTCTATTTAGAAACAAATTAAGATAAAATCGAAATTTACAATAACACAAATTTTTAAATTATACCGAGAGGGGAGCTCCCCATGACGATATCCGCATACTACAACAATAATTCAGCACCACGGGAAATGTCACTTTCACGCGGTCCAAAATTCGCTCAATGTCAATTTTGCAATAATTTAGATCAAAATAATCTTGCTAGCAATTTCTAATCTCACGCTAAAGACAAAAAGTTTCATACAACTAAAAAAAATTTGTTATGGATTCGAAGAGGTGATATGATGTAATATGAAGTATTAAATTGCACAAATTAATAAATAAGAACAAGATTTAAAAGAAAAGCAAATAAGAAATGAAATTGGCAGATGAACATAATATTTTATTAAAGATAACCAATGGAGAGAAAATACAACTTCTGCAATCTTCTACTGCTATAAACTGTTCAAATTGAATGAAGAATTTACAATTTATATGAAACATGTAAAACCTTATAATTAACCTAAAATATGGAAACTAGAATAAAAATTGCATAAAATCGAAAAAGAAGCAAACAAATTTCGGCCCGTCGCTCGGGTGACGAACTCCCTGTTCCAATTTTGCTCATCTCGCTCAAGCAAGAGGCGGCCGTCCGTCTAGCATCGTCAATCCGTTTTTTTTTTCCTTTTTTGGACCATATTTTGACATTTTCAAGCCCAATACTCCAAAACGCGAAGTCCTATACCTAATTTGGACTGGATTTGGGTCACAAAACCCCCACAATCTCCATATTGACACAAATTCCGATGCAACAAACAAAGCTCTGAAATTTCTCCACCTGGAAAAATAAGTCCGTCTACAGCGAAACACAGTGAATTTTTCAACCTGAACCAAACCTCTAAAATACTCTTCCTCTTCCACCATATCCAAATAGGATACTAATGAACCCAATATACGGGTTCCCAAAATTCACAACGAATTCAATATTTACCAAAAATGATCGAAGCACACCCTGTGGCAGAATCACCACTAAATGCTTTAATTGAAGGTCCTTAGCTCGACTCGTCACCATCAACAACTCCAAAAGCATGCACATTCAGATCAGCATCCCTGTACCTTTTTCCACTGTGTCTCTCCCTAGCCGTTGAATACAATGGAACCACAGAATGTTGTGGCAAAGCAGAATTACTCATATCTCCCAAACTCAATAGATTAGTATTCTCCAAAATAGGCCCAGAGCCAGTTCCCAATGGTACTGTACCAAACTGTATATCCACCACGGTGCCAAATTTGTGTTGATGTTTCTTCACTGATTCTGCCAAACCTTAAAAGATGTATAACAAGGACTTTCTCATTCCTTCCAATACAACACAGACACCTTTCCAGACCTTTAAGACTCCACCTGCACAAGAGAACGTGTACCCTCTTGAATCCAATGTACTCAGCGAGATGTTCTTCTTCAAGTCTGGAACATGTCGAACATGGTCAAATGTTCTGATTATTCCATCCACTAGCTTCAATCTGACTTTCCCAGTACCAGCTACCCGATAAGATTCATTATTTTCCATGACAATGACACCTTGCGTCACTATTTCATATTATTCAAACAAATCCCTATTGGGATTCATATGAAACGCACAAACAAGTCCCTATTCAAACAAATCTCTTACTATTTCATATGATTCAAACAAATTCCTATTCAAATAAATCTCTCACTTACAAAGTCCTCTGCGATATCAACTTCACCTGAAGTCTCTGATTGCCTCCCTCGATTTGCAACTGAATTATCCTTATCCTGCAACTTCTCGCAATCCCTCTTGATGTGTCCTTTCTTTTTGCAGCAAAAGAAAACACTATTGTTGAAATCCACTCTCGACTTACCTCTTCGTTGATCACTACAAACCATAAGAGTTTCATCATCTCTGAAACCAGCTCCAACCAGATCTTCATCTTCTCATTTGAGAACAATGCATCATACACGTCTTAAATGGCGAGTGTGTCACGACTGTAATCGTGTCCCTAAACGACGAAAACAAACCAGGCAGCAGTACAACAGGATTAAGGTCAAGTCCTCTTCATCATATTTTACCTCTAACGTCTCTAAATTAGCAACGATCTCCTTAAACATACCCAAATGATCTTGTAGTGATCGGCCTTCTGCCATGCAATGAGAATAATGCCTCTGATTCATATGTTTTTTGCTGGTTAGACTTATGCATAATTGCTCCAGTTTCAACCACAATGCAACTGTTGTCTTCTCCTTCAAGATGTCCTGGAGAATGTTGTTAGATAGATGAAGATGAATATGCGAAAGAGACTTGCGATCCTTCCGTTGCTTCTCCTCTGCTGTCCGGTTGTGGGCATCCTATCAAATCCTAACAAAGTATCATCTAAATCCTTCTGCGTCAATACAGCTCTCATCTTCACTTGCCACAACGAAATTCTTGTACTGCAATCCAACAGCGCAATATCATACTTCAAGGTAGTCATTGATAACAAAAAACCTCAAACTAATCAAATATTTGCTCTGTGGAATTGCTAAACCTTGGCTCTGATACCATTTGTTAGGAATTCGAGGAAGTGATATGACGCGATATGAAGTATAGATCGTATAAACTAATAAATAAGAACAAGGTTTAAAAGAAAAGCAAACGAAGATGAAATGACAGAGCAACAAAATATTTTATTAAAGACAATCAATTGAGAGAAAATATAACTTGAAGAGTGTACTATTCATAGGAGACTTTTCCAAACCCTAGAATTAACCTAAAATATGAAAATTAGGTTAAAAATCGCGTAAAACCGAAAAAGAAAGAAACAAATCTGCGGCCCGTCACTCGAGCGAAGCTCGGGTGATGAACTCCCTATTCCAGTTTTGCTCCTATCGCTCAAGCGAGATGTGGACGTCCGTCCAGCGCCGTCAATCCGCATTTTTTTCTTTCTTGAACCCTATTTTTGACATCTTCAAGTTCAATACTCCAAAACGCGAAGTTCTATAATCAATTTGGACTGAATTTAGGTCACAAAACCCAACAATTTTGTTGGTCAATAAAATTTTGACATATAACTTACACTATTTATTTCAAGAAGAACAAATTTTCGTTTCAAGAATGCAATCCATATAACTATGGCAAATATTTTGCTTGAAACTCCGTATCACAACAAGTGGGTTCTTTTCTTTCCCGTTTAATTTGTGTTTACTACGTGTTGGCAGGGACGAGTAGTATCTGAATCTGATTGTGTCATTGGACTTCTAGGTATGTTTTTTAATACTATCCATACATCCCACTGGTTCAAAAATATCACTTGCCAGACTGCATTCAGTTTGTTCTTTGATAGAGCTAAAAGATTGCTTTTAGGCTGCTTTTTCATTTCCTAGTTATTTCGACGAAATGAATTGACTGAGTTCATGCTGCCTCTCCTCACAAAATTAACTTGAAGTCCCTTCGGTCAAGATCTACACTTCACCGATGTGCAAGAGAGATCATTAGCAAAGTTCACTCAATAAAGTTTGGTAAATTTCTCCTTCTTTGATTCGTTTTAGTTTCTAGAAACACGCGTTTGACTGCAGAAAGTATTCTCTATTAAAGCTCCTTTTAAGGGGAACCATGACATGATATTATTAGAATTTATTCTTCTTGAAAGCAAGCAGGGAAATAGCTGCCACTTGGATTTGAATATCAAAATTGACTCCTTGGGTGGAACGCCCCTTTTAACTTGCACACTTGAAATTCTCTTAAAAAATCTAGTTTAATTACGTACCGTTTGAAAATAAAACAGATCAAAATAATATATATAATAAAATATAAAGTATATAATCACAAACAAATAAAAATAAAAGACAAAGATTTAATTGGCATAGAAATAGAGTATTTTTTTTCAATTGATTAATATGGAGAAAATAAATATAATAATTGCGCCTGCACAATTATTCTATATTTCAATAATACAAAATTTGTGAAAGGAGTTTAGTATTTGTAAGAGTGGATGTCAAACCCTAAAAATACCATAAAGATGGAAGTAAGATAAAAAATCACGTGAAATAAAGGAAACAATATTTTTCCAAAAACAACACTTGCAAAGAAGGGAAAAAAATATTTTCTCAAAAAATTCAACCTAATTTTGTTAAAAAAATCCAACAATCTGGACCGCATTGACACAAATCTCGATGCAACTAACAAAGCTCTTAAGATTTCTTCACCTGAAAAAATAAATTCGACTGCAACGAAAAATTCGAACTCTTCAACAACAACCAAATTTTCTCCAATACAAAAATGCTTCATCTCTTCCAAGGTATCCAACACGGATACATAAACCCAAATATCGGGTTCCCCAAAATTTACAAAGAATTAGAAATGATCAAATAGTGTCAAAACACACCATGTAGTAGAATCAACTGCCAATGCTTTCATATAAGGCCCCGACTAGTCTTAACACCTTAAAAAATGCTAAAAGCATGTACAACCAAACCAACATTCACGTGCCTATCTCTAATGGGTCTATCCCTAGCAATTGAATAAAAATGCTAAAAGCATGTACAACCAAATCAGCATCCACGTACCTATCTTTAATGGGTCTATCCCTAGCAGTTGAATACGATGGAACCTCAAGTAATGGTGGCAAAGCGAAATTACCCATATCCTTCAAACTAAACTAGGTAGTATTCTTCAATATGGATCCCGAATCAAATCTCAAAGGTACAGTATCAAACTGAACTCCACCACGGTACTAAATCTGTGTTGACTTTTCTTCACAAATTATGTTCGACCTTGCAAGATGTATAACGTGGACCTTTTTCGCCCCTCCTATACAACACAAACACCCTTTCGAACCTTCAAAACTCTACCTCCTTCAGAGATCGTGTACCATTTTGAATAAAAAAATACTCAATGAAATGATCTTCTTCTTCAAGTTTGAAATATGTCGAACGTGATCAAGTTTTCTACATGTTCCATCCACTAGCAATATCAGCTACCCGACAAGGTTCGTTGTTACCCATGACAACGAAACCTTGCGTCACCATTTCATATGTTTCAAACAAATTTCAATTGGGACACATATGGAACGTACAAGTTGTATCCAAAATTCACTCCTCGTCAGGTCTGGATTCCAAGTCAGAAATTGTCAAAACATATCCATTACTTAAATAGTTCTCGACTATGTTGGTCTCGTTTAAAATACTTAATCGATTCCCATGATTTGTAGTCAAATTATTTTTGTTCTGCAATTTGTTACAATCCCTGTGTCTTTTCTTCCTGTAATAATAACAAACATGATTACTAAAATTTGACCTCGACTTACCTCTTCTCCGATCACCATGAACAATGCCTTCTCTATCTTTGACCTCAGATCCAATAAGATGTTTCATCTTTCTCTTTTGGAAAGAAGACATCATACGCATCTTTAATGGTGAGAGTATCATGACTATACAAGACCGTGTCTCTAAACGAAGCGGACAACGAACACAAAAGGATTAAGACCAAATATCCTTCATCATACTTTACCTCTAAAGTCTCCAAATCAGCGACAATCTCCTTAAATGCAGCTGATCATCTTCCAAAGATTCGCCTTTAGCCATACGATGAGAATACAACCACTACTTCAGATGCAATTTGCTTATCGGACTTTTAGTCATGCACAATTACTTCAACTTCAACTTCAATGCAACTGCCGTTTTCTCCTTCAAAACGTTTTAAAGAATATTGTTAGAGAGATGAAAATGAATATGTGAAACTGCCGCCCTATCCTTCCATTGTTTCTCCTCTGTCTCCAAGTCGTGGGTATTTTGTCAAATTCCAACTACGCATCATCCAAATTTCGCTCGCATCCAAGAGTGGAATTTCTTTTTTAAAGGTTGCCATTAATAAAAAAATCTCGAACAAATCACAAGCAATAACTCTGTTACCACTTGTTGGGAAATAAACGAATCGAGATAATATATATGACAAAATATGAAGTATATGATCGCAAACAAACAAAAATAAAAGACAAAGAATTAATTAGTTGATAAATGAAATATTTTATTCAATTGACTAATATGGATAAAAACAAATACAATAATTGTGTCTACACAAATTTTTTATATTTTAGTAATATAAAACTTGTGAAAAGAGCCTAGTATTTATAGGGTTAATTACCTCAATAGTCACTGAATTTTATCGAAAATTTTCACCAAGTCACTGAACTTTAAAAACTACGTGGTTAGTCACTGAACTTTCGAAAAATCACCCCATTG
>CAIGRF010131056.1:30262-42213 GCA_903798235.1 Fraxinus ornus | reverse complement strand
TACAAAAACAACGATTATGTACAATACAAGAAAAGAGGAAAAAAATAGAAAAATTGCACTTTAGTCCCTAACAATTAACAAAGACTATAAATTGGTAATAAAGATTAATATATTTCAACTCTTCGTAATAGGGGTTTTTACATTACAGAGTCGTGCTATATGTGTAAGAGGGATGGGGAGACGTTTGGAGGTAAAATCATTATCTTTCTACTACAAAAACAACGATTATGTACAATACAAGAAAAGAGGAAAAAAATAGAAAAATAGCACTTTAGTCCCTAACAATTAACAAATACTATAAATTGGTAATAAAGATTAATATATTTCAACTAAGGTGATGATCTAGATGTACCAATTGCAATCAGGAAGGGAGATAGATCTTGTACAAAACATCCCATTTATAATTTCATTTCCTATGATGGCTTGTCACCTGAATTCCATGCTTTTACCACTAGTTTGACAAATATACAGATTCCTAACAACATTCAGGAAGCCATTCAATCACTTGAATGGATGACAGTAGTTGAAGAAGAAATTCGAGCACTAGAGAAGAACAAAACATGGGAAATCACCTATTTACCTAAAGGAAAGAGGACAGTTGGATGCAAATGGATATTTACGGTCAAATACAAGGGAAATGGGAGTATAGACAGATTTAATGCAAGTCTGGTTGCAAAAGGGTACACTCAATCATATGAAGTTGATTATCAAGAAACATTTGCTCTTGTTGCAAAGTTGAACACAATCCGAGTATTGTTATCCATAGCAGCAAATCAAGATTGGACACTCCATCAACTTGATGTTAAGAATGCATTTCTTAACGGTGATCTAGAAGAAGATGTGTATATGAATATTCCTTCCGGCCTAGAAACAAAAGGAATCATCAACAAAATTTGCAAACTCAGAAAATCTTTTTATGGTCTCAAACAGTCTCCTCACGCTTGGTTCGACCGCTTCATGAAGGCAGTTGCAAGGTATGGTTATGCTCAATGTCAATCAGATCATACTTTATTCGTTAAACACTTTCTTGGGGAGAAAATAGCAATAATTATTGTGTATGTGGATGGTATCATTCTAACAGGAGACCAAGATGATGAAATGTGTAGACTAAAACATTAGTTGGCCAAAGAATTTGAGATCAAAGATTTAGGGAATCTCAAGTACTTCCTTGGAATGGAAATTGCTCGGTGAAAGAAAGGCATAGTTGTTTCTCAAAGAAAGTATGTCTTAGATCTGTTAAAAGAAACTGAGATGTTAGGGAGTAAACCAGTGGACACTCTTATGAATTGCACTATCAAAATTGGCTCTATGGAAGATAGCACACCAGTAGACAAAGGGAGATATCAAAGGCTAGTGGGAAAGCTCATATACTTGTCCCACGCTAGACCTGATATTAGCATTGCAGTTAGAACAGTAAGCCAATTCATGAATAACTCAACTGAAAAACACATGAACGCAGTTTACAGAATACTAAAATATCTTAAAATGACACCAGGCAAAGGACTTTATTTTTGTAAGACTACGAAAAGAAATGTAGACATTTACACTGATGCAGATTGTGTTGGCCCTATAACTGATCGAAGGTCTACTTCTAGATATTGTACTTTTGTATGGGAAAATTTAGTTACTTGGCGAAGCAAGAAACAATCAGTTGTGTCAAGAAGCAGTGCCGAGACAGAGTTTCGAGCTAAGGCTCATGGAATTTGTGAAGGACTGTGGTTGAAAAGGGTTCTAGAGGAGCTAAGAATTTCAATTGAAAGTCCTATGAAAATGTTTTGTGATAATCAAGCATTGCAAAGAATCCGGTTCAGCATGATTGAACGAAACACGTGGAGATAGATCGACACTTCATCAAAGAAAAAATAGAAGAAGGACAGTCTCTTTGGTTTATACTCCAACAGAACTTCAAAGAGCGAATATTCTTACCAAGGCACTTCCTATAATCAAATTTGAAGAATTGAAGTCCAAGCTAGGTTTTAACCAATATTGACAACCCAGCTTGAGGGGGAGTGAATTTGTGGATTGATTCTAGGATAGTTTAATTACTTTTCCTTATTTTAGAGATTCCCTATTATCTAGTCAAAATTTCCTTATTTTATTCCTGATTTTGTGAGAGATTATCTCCCATAATCACGGGATTTTATGTTGCTTTATTACAGCAGATTTGTCTCTGCATTTAGTATATATAGAGTTGTATTTTTCAATTGATGAATAAGAGAAATAGAAATCTTCTCTCCAAAAGTTTGAGCCCCATTTTTTAGGTTTAATAGATTTTTGAATAGTGATTCTTTGGAGAATGTGTGGTTGCAAAGGGGGAAAAGTTTTGGGTTTATGTGCAAAATATTTTATTGTGTGAATATGTTGTTGAAAATGAGTTTTAAAAAAATGAGTTTTGGAAAACTGGGGATCAAACAAGGGCTTTAAGTGTAATCATTTGCTTGCATCTAACTGTAATATCTATGCTTTCCTTTCCCTGCAGGTGGGTTGTACCCAACGTATTTAAATTTGGAGCTGTTGACCCCATTGTCGAAATGGTTTTTGATAATGAGAGACATATATTATATGCACGCACTGAAGAGATGAAAATACAAGTATTCTCTTTTGGACTAAATGGAAATGGCCCACTCAAGAAGGTGGCTGAAGAAAGAAATTTGATCAATCAAAGGGATCCTCACTATGGTGGTCGACAACCAGCAGGGCCGAGGGCCCCATCTCGGTCAACTAAATTGTCTATAGTTTGTATTTCACCTTTATCCACCTTAGAGTCAAAGTGGTTGCATCTTGTTGCTGTTTTGTCAGATGGCAGAAGGATGTACCTTTCGACTGCTCCATCTGGTGGGAACAATGGTGCTGTTGGAGGTTTACGCAGGATTGGTACTGATCATCAGAGACCAAGCTGCTTAAAAGTTGTAACAACAAGGCCTTCTCCTCCTATAGGGGCGGGCAGTGGGCTAGCCTTTGGAGCTCTATCTCTTGCTGGAAGATCTCAAAGTGAAGATCTGTCACTGAAGATTGAAGCAGCATATTATTCTGCTGGAACTCTTGTCCTTTCGGATACATCTCCTACTGCCATTTCTTCGCTTCTTATTCTGAATAGGGATCCTAGCACACAGTCTTCATCTTCGAGCCTGGGATCAGGTGCAACAAGCTCTCGCGCACTCCGGGAATTGGTGTCATCGTTACCTGTTGAGGGCAGGATGCTTTTTGTAGCAGATTTGTTACCCCTGCCTGATACAGTGGCCATTGTGCATTCACTATATTCACAATTAGAACTCTATGGGTTGAATAACTCATTTGAATCCTGTGAAAAGGCGGGCTATAAACTTTGGGCTAGAGGTGATCTTTCGACGCAACATATATTACCAAGAAGGAAAATTGTTATATTCAGTACCATGGGCATGATGGAAGTAGTTTTTAACAGACCAGTTGACATCCTGAGAAGGTTGTTAGAATCCAGTTCACCAAGATCACTATTAGAGGACTTCTTCAATCGGTTTGGTGCTGGGGAGGCAGCTGCAATGTGTTTGCTGCTGGCTTCAAGGATGGTATATACTGAGACCTTGATAAGCAATGTCGTTGCAGAGAAGGCAGCTGAAGCTTTTGAGGACCCTCAAGTTGTTGGAATACCACAACTAGGAGGCAGTGGTGCATTGTCAAATACTAGAGCTGCAACTGCAGGATTTAGCATGGGGCAGGTTGTTCAAGAGGCTGAGCCTGTGTTTTCAGCGGCTCATGAAGGCCTCTGTTTGTGCACATCAAGGTTACTTCTACCTCTGTGGGAGCTTCCTGTTTTTGTCACAAAAGGTGGCCCAGGTTCTTCTGATTCTACGTACGAAAATCTGATAGTTGTATGCAGACTCTCTGTTGTGGCGATGAATGTCCTTGAGGACAAAATTCGCTCTCTAGAGAAGTTCTTGAGTTCTAGAAGAAATCAGAGGAGGGGACTGTATGGCTGTGTTGCAGGTTTAGGAGATTTAACTGGTTCAATTTTGATTGGAACTGGATCAGGTCTTGGTGCTGGTGACAGAAGTATGCTGCAAAGTCTCTTGGGTTCCTACTCCCGGAATGGTGAGTCAGGCGAAGATGGATCATCAAACAAAAGACAGCGACTTCCATATAGTTCTGCAGAACTGGCTGCAATGGAGGTAAATATATCTTTCAAGATTTTTGCATCTCTATACTCAAAATATAGTACATAACCAACTGGATTGTCCTCCAGGTGAGAGCAATGGAGTGTATCAGGCAGTTGCTCCTCAGATGTGGCGAAGCACTATTTTTGCTTAAACTGCTTTCACAGCACCTTGTAGCGCGCTTGATTCAGGGTTTTGATGCTAATTCAAAGGAAGCAGTAGTTCAGTTAACATTCCATCAGCTAGTTTGTTCCGAAGAGGGTGATCAACTAGCTACAAAGCTCATCTCTGCCCTGATGGAGGTACTTAACATGTGGCCATTAATGTCCATTATCTTGTCCTTCGAAGAATTTCTTATCTATTGTTTGATTTATCTTATGTGACCTTGCAAGTAACTTTTCCTGTAAAAAAAAGTGAAAAAAAGGAAATATAAATGAAATAAACAGTATTTTTGCTCACACTCCCCTAACCCCAACCTGAAGTCCACCGCTCTAGACCCCAATCCTAGACTACATCCCCGCCTCCCATTGTCCACACATCTGGTCTCTACTTACTATGCAACATGCCAAATTTCGATCTTGGTGCTGGGCTTTGAGAGGGGGGGCTTTAGGTGGGCATGAGGAAGAAGACTTGTTTTTCTCTCCCATCTAGTAATGAACCGAGAAGTGTAAAAAATAATTCATGCAATCGACCCCAAAGGCTTAATTGATGTATGTTTTTTTATTTACATGTTTAATCTTGGAGAAAAAATTGTCTTTCATGTCCGCTTAACAATTTCTATGTTTGGGGGTGGAAACCATTGGGGCGAAATGCACCAAAAAATGGGCAGGTTGAGCAGTGAAATGCTTTGAAGAAAAATGTCTGGACTAGAAATGCAGAAGGGGTCAAAGTTTGGGGACCTCATGTGCATTATTGTAAACACTACCAAGTCTAGAAACCCTAAACTTATAAATGCTAGCATCAATTATCATTCAAACGATAAATGCAGAAAAATTATAAAATTTATATTTGCAATAAATGAAACATCGGTGAATTTAAGTGACTCAATAATTTGTAAAATAAATAAAATACTAAATAATTGCATAAAGAAAACTACATGGTCCGAAATGATTTATTTAAAACAAACTCCAATAGCATGTAATGATTTATTATCAATAATTCCAATAATTAGAAATATTTCGAAAGGATTCAAATTATTTTATTAGAGTAGAAATAGAATTTAGCTTGGAGAGCATTGAGTTCATTTCGCTCCAAGTAGTCATCTTGCATTATTTAGCTCCCATCATCTGAAAATAGTTGATAACATGTAATGAGCTAATATCCAATAAGTTAACTACATGCACGTGTTGTATTTTCATGTTATGCATGTGCATTACGTTTAAATAAAAAACTTTTCAAATTTGTATCCCCCTTCTTTTCTTTAATCACTTTAACATTTACATTTTTGAGCTCGATTTAGTTTTATCGTCTAGCCAATTAAATATATTAGACCATTATTATTTGGAACCCGATTCAATCTAGCGATAGAGTGCTAGTAGTTAACATTATACATTCAACATTTAACATTGGTCGGGTGTGCCGTCCCCGTGCTTCATTTTCATTCACATCTTTCATGGCATAGACGGACCTCTTTAAAAATATCTAGATACTTGATCCTTTTAAAAAATATTTTATGTAGGACAATCCTATTGCTATTTTAAATAGGATTATGAATAGATATTTATAATAAGATGTCTAGTTGTATTATGAATTTAATTCATTTCTTTTTAGAATTTAGTTTCCTTCTATTAATAGGATTAGGAAATAGTTTTGTCTATAAATACATAGGCATTGTACACTTTTCAACGACAATTAATTATTATTCAATATATACAAAACATAATTGTTCAAATATCGTTCTTATTTATTACATAATTCTTATGACAAGAATTTCTAAACGATTCCGCACCAATATTTTTTTTTTATGTTGACATTTATAAACTTTTTATTTCTTGAAATTTCATACATGCTTATGGATGCATTGGCATGCATGAATATGTCAGGAGAAACATTAATGACATAGAAATGCATTAATCACATAACAACAATTTAGGTGTTATATTCATGCATACAACAATGTAACATACAGATGAAGACAAAGTGACTAACGTAGCTTAAAGTCCTAGCATTTTAATTTTCGAATGACAAGTGGAGATGTTCTTGACTACCTATGAAGTCAACGTGCCAAAATTCTAATTAATTACTAGTTATTTAGAAATTTCGACAAAATTTCTCTTTAAATTGGTACCCATAACATAGCTCTATTAAGCCCTTGTTTGATGGTCATTATGAAGAGAAATTGGGGAAAAATGATATTTTGAATAGTAATTTTTTTGGAGAATATGTAGTTAAAAAGTAGGGAAAAGTTTTAGGTTTATGTGTAAAATATTTTATTATATAAATGTGTGGTTGAAAATAAGTATGAGAAATAAAGAATTTTAATTTAAAGAGAGTCAAATAGGGGTTGAGTTTTGGGAAACATGGGACTCAAAAATGGGCTTAATTTATTATTATCATTGTTGTAAAACTGTATGTGTAACACTAACACAAAAGTGATATGGTTCACAAAATTAAAAGTCCACTTTAAAAGACATCTTCAACTCCAATAGGTACTAATTAGAATAATAACCATTAAAATAATAGTTCAATAATCCATTAATATAATAAATCCTTTTTTCTACAAAATTCAAGAAAATTTAATATAAATGTCTATAGCCACATATATGCAAACACATACATCTATGTACACGCACGTCTATATATACACACATACTTATAAACGCTCGTAGTGGAGTGAATAAAAAAAGGGGAAAGGGATTTGAAATTATAATGAGTATAAATAAATTAAGTTTCTTTTCTTTAATATTCTAATTTCTTTTTTGAGATAGTTGAATTGTCCAAGAATCTGGTTTAAAGTCCCATTGCTATATACAAAAAATTATATTCAATATAGATGCGAGTGAATGGTTAAATATATGAATATGAATAAACAAATATATCTCTTCTAATACATATAAAAATTTATATAAAGTAATGTAACATATTATTTAGAAGAGTAAACCTAAGTAAAAGATTAGATTTTGTAACAAATTTTCTGGTGGTCAATACCATACTTACAACCACCTATATATATATAAACACCTATAATACAAACATATGTACACATACAGATACATACATAAATATATGTGTGTGTGTGTGTGTGTGTGTGTGTTTACATATGCACACAACCCACTGCCTATACATATACATACACGTACAACATATATATAGGTAAGTTTATATTCATGGATGTGTGCATACTACCTATCGAAAAAAAAAAATGGATGTGTGTGCATACACAGATTTTGCCTGCAAAAAGGTGTAGAATATGAAAAGACTGCTATGCAATTTCAGTGGACTATTATGAAAGTGAACATGATTATGACCATACTATTATCCAAACAAAACAAAATAAAAAAAAAGTATAGTACCTTGTAAAATCCCAAGTGCAGAATGTAAACAAGAAGAAATGTAGAGATTCTTTTGGGGTTTCACATTTCTTTTGATATGAAGGATAAATAATTGTTTTCTTTCCTTAAAAAAGTTGCATGAATATGTCTCTTATTTAAATTATAAAGTTATGGGCTAGGTTGATGCTAATTTGGTAACTAAATAACAATTTTTGGCTTAATTAGTGCACTAAATAATCAATTGGTGCCTAATTATCCTGTCAATTAAGTAAAAAAAAAAAAATTAATTAGAGGAAAACATAAAATCAATTAAATATATCTATAATTTTCTTTATATCTTGTTTATTTTATCATAAAAAACTTTAATAGGCATGATGATCATGTAGGTCGTCCGAGATGCATCCCACTGAAAAAATACCATTAATCATAACAACATTAAATAATTTAAATTTATGAATTAAAATTAAATTTAAGGGCAAGCATTATAATTAGATACAACAATCGTTACAAATATGCTATAAATTAATTTTGAAATTTGGCTAAAAAGTAGTGTTCAGATAGTTTTATTACTTAAAAAATAGCACATTCCTTTCCAGTACTTGAAGTTTTGGTCAGCTTATAATTATTGACTTTATGAAACATGTAATTATTTGTAAGTACAATTTATACTAACACACATAATTGAGATAGTACTACAATTATAAGTCAATAAATCAATGTTACACGAGTTATAAATTTTATCAAGCCAACTACCTCTTACTTTTGGAACTTTATGATCATGATCATTGACATTCTCTCTCTCTCTCTCTCTCTCTCCCCATTTTTTTAGTAGCATACATTGATTCAGCATGTCATTTTTGTACTCCTTTTCGGACATTTCTCTCACATCAGTAGTCATTTATTTTTTCAGTATTACACTGGTCCTGATGGCAGAGGAACGGTAGGTGATATTAGCGGTAGATTGCGGATTGGTTGTCCAAGCTATTACAAAGAGTCTGATTACAAGTTTTACTTGGCTGTTGAATGTCTTGAGAAAGCTGCTGCTACTGATACAGAGGAAAGGGAAAACCTAGCTAGAGATGCCTTCACTAACCTAAGTTCAGTTCCAGAGTCTGTAGACCTTCAAACTGTTTGTAAGCGCTTTGAGGATTTAAGGTTTGTTGAGTCGGACAGTCTTTTGCAATTTTTTTGAAATTCTTTTTATTGTTGGATTATCTTTTCTCAGTCATAACATGCTAAGTTTATTGCAGATTTTATGAAGCTGTGGTTAGGTTACCTTTGCAAAAGGCGCAGACTCTTGACCCTGATAACGATGCTTTCAATGAGCAAATAGATGCAGGGATTCGAGACCATGCACTTGCTCGGCGTGAGAAGTGCTATGAGATCATCACGAGTGCTCTGCGTACTCTAAAAGGTGAATCATTGAGGAAAGAATTCAGTTCTCCTATCATACCTGTTTCCCAATCTGTCCTTGATCAAGGGTCTCGGAAAAAGTATATATGTCAGATTATTCAACTTGGTGTCCAGTCATCAGATAGAGTTTTCCACAAATATTTGTATCGAACACTGATTGAGTTGGGCCTTGAAGATGAGTTTTTGGAATATGGAGGGCCAGATTTGGTACCATTTTTGCAAAGTGCTGTAAATGAACCTGTTCAAGAGGTATGACCACCCCCTTGCACCCTCCCATTCTGTTTGTCAATATGATTTATGTAATTTTGTTCTGACCCAAATTATCAGTGTTTATTGAGCTTTGATGCATCTGAAATCATAATTGTCAAGCCAAGGCATTTTGATGGCTGCTGTTCTAATTTTCAGAGTTCAAAATCTGTTTGAACTCATAATATTTTTTTTCGCCTTCCTCTTTGGCTAACTTTTATAGGTCCGCTCTGTTTCTGCTTTGACACCACCAGCTTCCCAACCGGATCACTTAAGAGTACCTATAACATTTAATCAAATAAAATGCTTTGAGCTTCTGGCACGATATTATGTCCTGAAGCGGCAGCATGTTCTTGCTGCTAATGTATTTGTAAGGCTGGCAGAAAGGCGCTCCAGCGAAGCAGGGGATACTTTGACACTGGAACAAAGGTACTTAATTTTTATCACACAAGTATGATCAAGTTATCTTTTAGAAGTCTGGCATGAAACTTCGTATTAACCAATGTTTTTATCTTATATTTGCCTTCCATCCATCATGGGAAATGTCTTTTCCAGTAGTTAATATGCTTATCCACCTATGCTAAGTTGGAAGTTCTCTTCATTTAGACAGGAAATTTTTTTATTTGTTGAAGGTGCTGACTTTCTTGATACCACACACTAACAGTCATTTTTAACGTTATTTTATGTTCACGAATTTTCCAAGCTCTTGAAATGAAATCTCAGTTGTTATTGACAGGCGTTCATTCATTGTGCCATGCCTTGGTTACCATTGCTGAAGCTAAACATTTTAATATTACTACATTGGAGTTTGCCGCTTTCCTTGAGCAGAAGTATGCAATAGTAAGACTTAAAAATGACTAAAAAATTCATCATTGTAGTTGGATCATGTTAAGGCTTGTGCAGTCTTAAAATAAGTAAAAGGTACATTTATGTGACTTCATGTTTGCAAACATGTTTGGACAAGTTACTGTGTTCTAACTTCTCAAGTACAAAGTTTCTTATTATGAAAGTAACTTGGCTTGCTGTCAAAATAACTACTACTAATTTTGATTAATATTAAACAATAGTCTTGTACTTATATGTTAACTTGTAAGTGACCTTTTACACTTAAACCAATTAGTACTTCATAATCTGTCAACTGGTGATAGCTTGACGCGATGTCAATCTCTTTTGTTGACATGATTTCAGTATTGGTTGAGACCATGTTAAGCAGTACATAACAAACTTGTGTATTCTCGTGTAAACCATTCCTTGACACTTCATATCAGTCGACAGTATGAGACTCCAAATTAATTCCTTTCATTATTGATAAATCATAGATATACAAGGAAGAAAGGAAATGAAAAATGAAATATTTACACTTTAGTCCCTAACTATAACAAGAACTACAAGTAGGTACATATTATTTCAACTCTCCCCCTCAAGTTGGTGCATAGATATCACGCATGCCCAACTTGGATATCATTGTATAAAATGGACCACTAGCAACTCCATGTGTCATTATATCAGCCAGTTGTTCCGCCCTGTTGATGTATGGAACCTCTATATTTTTGGAGTCGAGATTATCTTTGATGTAGTTCCTATCAAGTTCAACATGCTTTGTTCTATCATGTTGCACAGGGTTGTTTGCAATTTTAATGGCAGCTGTGTTATCACAGAAAAGTAACATAGGCTTGTCCGGACCAAAGCCAAGTTCACTAACAAGAAGTTTTAGCCATGTAAGCTCGGTAGTTGCATGATGTAATGCTCGATATTCCGCCTCAGCACTAGATAGTGAGACCACATTCTGTTTCTTGCTCCTCCAAGTCACAAGATTGCCCCCAACAAATGATAAATATCCTGATGTGGATTTTCTATCCAGTCTCGATCCAGCAAAATCAGAATCCGTGTAACCCACAATATCTAAATGCCCCCTTTTTGAGTACAGAATGCCCTTACCTGGAGAGGACTTCAGATATGCCAATATCCGATTAACTGCACTCATGTGTTGCTCACTGGGGTTATGCATGAATTGACTCACAACGCTAACTGCATATGACAAATCTGGTCTCGTGTGGGTTAGATAAATCAACTTCCCTACCAATCTCTGGTATCTCTCTTTGTTTGTGGGAATCTGATCAGGATAAATAGATAGGCCATGATTTACCTCAATGGGTGTGTCAACAGGGACACAAGCCGACATACCAGTTTCTGCTAGAAGGTCAAGAACATACTTACGTTGAGATAGGAAAAGTCCTTGCTGGGACCGTGATACCTCAATCCCCAAGAAATACTTCAAAGTACCCAAATCCTTCATTTCAAATTCATTTGTCAAATGGCTCCGGAGTTTCTCAATCTCACTGGGATTACTGCCAGTAACAATCATATCATCCACATACACGATAAGCATAGTAATATTATGATCATCTCTCTTATAAAATAAAGTATGATCAGACAAGGCCTGTTTAAAACCATACTTTTTCATTGAACAACTCAATCTTCCAAACCACGCCCTTGGTGATTGTTTTAGCCCATAAAGAGCCTTCTTCAACTTACACACATTACCCACTGGAGGAGTGAAACCAGGAGGAGGGTCCATATACACTTCCTCTATCAGGTCACCGTGAAGAAATGCATTTTTAACATCAAATTGCCTTAATGACCAATCAAGGTTGATTGCTAGAGATAGAAT
>CAIGRF010130968.1:8778-19895 GCA_903798235.1 Fraxinus ornus | reverse complement strand
TCCGTGTGATTAACAAATCATCAAGACTTGAATCTACGGATTCTATTATTTAATTAATTAGAATATTAATTCAATTAAATAATAGATCTTGCCATAAATATGCATCGGTTATATATACATTAAAAGTGCTTATATCCAAAATTGATTGGATTTAGGGTATAACACGTACATCTCTAACTCACTCTTTATTACACGTTTGTTTCTTCAAATGTATATCGTAAGTACAAATTAATCTTGTCTCCTCAAGTCAAGATTGAGACCTAAAAGTAATGGCTGGCACTTGAACATATCATTCTGTGCATGTCATGGGATACCTTGAGATTGCAGAACATTAAGAGGGGAGACAAGTACCAGAACAAAAACTTCCCTGAATCCCATGTTGCGAATATCGTAACGCAAGTGCACAAACACAGTTCCAGGTTGCTTCATAGATATACACTTGGAACACATGCACAAGCATCAGGTCATGATTCAATTTATCATTACTTTATCATATTTCACGTGTTGAACAGAGGTTTAATCTTAATTAATTTGAAGTCCATGTGCTAAGCAAAGAAATACAAGTCACGTGGCTAGTTGGTGTCAAGGTTGCAGTGGGATGAGTAATGGGTAGACCAAGTGAACCTTCATATAATTGTCGAAATATCTCAAAGAGAATGTAACTAGGCATATTTTCCGTGTTTTTACTCGAAGAGTCAATTGATGGAGAAATCGAGTAGACGTAAAATTATTTTGCTCTAATTAAAATATAAGATCGTTTGAACATCTTTATTGTGGAAAGATCATCGTATCAAAGGGAATTCTGGAGAACGTTTACATTTTGGCAACCTAGTCAATTGTTGGACAAGAATAATAAAGAACAAAGGAAACGGGTATGGGAGACATAACTTTGAATAGATTTTAACGTTGCTACCTTTTCTTTGAACTATGCACAGGTACTTTACATGTAATCTTGGCTTAGATTAGGTTAGATGCGTTGTGGAACTAATTTAACACGTGTTGTCCAATCATTGGTTTACTTGAAAACAAAATTTTCTAATTGGCGGTTATCCTTCACTGGGAGCATACCATCGTGAAGCGATTCAATAATTAAACCTTCATGAATCCATTTGTTCTTTTATTTCAAAGTAAAGCCTTCTTGAAGTATCAACTAGTGTCGCGTAGCTCACCTGTCGAATCTACTAATCTAATCAGGTTCAACACTTCCATTTATTCCATGGGAGGTTCACCTAATGAGGAGGCTTGGCCAAGGGCTCATCTTTATGCAAAGTCGATGTGAGCTATACGTGATAATGCCATAAGTGTGAAATTGGAGAATCATGTGGATATGAGCAGGGGTGGACGCGGACATTTTAAGTTGGAGCACAATCAAACCATGTACAAATCGAATACTTTGTTCTTGATTTTTGAATAATTCATACTTGACTTGAGACAATACAGATTTACATTTAAAAAAATATTTCTTCATTAATATTTTGATAATCATTTTTATCCATTTGATTTCGAAGAGTCATTTTATTCATGTTTTGTTAATCACAAGAAAATGCATATTTGCATTTAAAAATCTTATAATGTGTTTGATACAAACAATCAATTCAAGTAATCGAAAGAAAAAACATATAACTAATATTCAATACTAATAATCAATCAAATAAACACAATTCAAAAAATATAAGTCAAATTGGATATAATGAGTTCAGACACATTCCATATACATATGAGAAAAATCTAAATTTAGGTTCTAATTATTTGAAAATTTGATTGGAAAGTGAAAATTTGTAGTAAATGTGATAATTTGTAGAGAAATATATACAAATTTTAAAAAATTAGAAGGGTTAAGATTTTGTTAAAAGACGCGAGAAAAAGAGAAAAATTCAAATTTATTGTGATTTTACCCCTATTTGGTAGAGATTAAAATCATGTTTTTAGTAAATTTTGATAAAAGTTAAATAGTTATGAATTTCATGAAATCTGTTATTAAAATTAATTGTTAACTTTGATTTAGATTAAAATCTAGATTTCAATCGATACCAAACATGATTTCATTAAACATAAAAAATATCTCAAAAGTTGGGGGGTCACGTGACCCCTCAGGACCCCCTCGAGTCCGCCCTTGGATACGAGCTACGTTTGAAGTTTAGCCCATATTTGACATATATTAAAATGAGTGTTGGAATAATGATTTTTTTTTTTTTATTGAGAATATGGATTATTAAGTAGGAAAGAAATTTAAATTTACGTGCAAAATATTTTATTGTATAAATGTGTGGTTGAAAATAAATTTAAGAAGAAAATTAATTTAATGGATGTCAAATAGGGGCTTCAAAAGAAAATAATTAAGTACAAGACTAATTTTTTCTATAAAGGTTGAGCCTTCGCCCAAAGATAATTGTGAGACCTAAAACAGGGCCCAATCAATCAGGCCCAAGCTAGAATCTGGATTAAAGCCGTATAAATATCGAGAAAATAGAAAAGAATTCAATTATCCACTCCATTATCCTCCTTTTCCCCCCATTTTTCCTTCCCAATCCAGATTCCTAAACCCAGAATTTTCAATTTCCACCCGAATTTGAGGTGCCGAATTAACTTAAACACTCCCAATCCCTAATTTTTCAAGATTCTTGAAAAATAAAATGATTTGGGACGAGTTTTACCACTATTTCCAACACAAAGAAGAAGAATCTGAAGGCGACAATGATATCAACTTCAATTTTTCTTCAGTTTTATCCAAGCCCAAGGTATAAGTTATTATCCTTTTCGTTTGCAAACTGTATTTATTAAAAATCTCACCGATTTTTTATTTCTCGTTTGTTATTAATTTTGTTTTCTTTTTGATTTGGGTGTTTAGGATTTTTATAAAATATTGGAAGTTGATTATGATGCCACCGAGGAAGTTATTCGGTCCAACTATATCCGTCTTGCTTTGGTGCGTGAATTTCTCTATGATTATTTTTTTTCCCTTCAATTGTAAGCTAACTTGTCGAATTCTTTTTTAATTTGATTTTTAAAATTTTTGGTTTTTGTTCTTCGATTTCATTGGGTAGAAATGGCATCCGGATAAGCAAAAAGATGAAGATAGTGCGATTTCAAGATTCCAAGACATTAATGAGGCTTACCAAGGTATTTTCTTCTTCATTTTTCGTTAAAATCGTGTATTATGTTTAAAATATTATATGGTTCAATTATTAATCAATCAATAGTTGCCTCTTCTGCACAATCTGTAATTTTAAAACTTTTTATGATTTAAAATATAAAAATACTGTTGATATCAAACAATGCGCTGACTACCTCCCTTCACTTAGGCATCACTTGCATACTGGAACAACCCATTATGAGACAAATGCTGCTGATTGAGAAAAAGGTTCGGAGGACGTTTCCACTCCGACGGTTAAGTCAACGGCGGACAAAAGATAAAATGAGTACAAGAGACGAAACATAATATGAGTGCAAGTGGCGGAAGAGGGGACTTTGGCTAGGGTTAGAATGCTTACCTTGTGTGATGTGAAGTCAAGTATATATATAGGAAAATGATAATGGGCGAAGTGGTTAATGCATCGAGTCATTGAGTCCAGGTCCAATATGAAGTTGTTTAATAAATAGTCCAATCAATTGAATAGTCGATGCCACGTCGACATATATGGGACCCCCTCCTTCATGTTCATGTCACGTAATTTATAGGTGTAACAAAATGCCATTGCAACCTTTTTTGTGAACATATATAGAGTTTTATTTTTTTTTATATTAATTTGATGAGTCGAAATAATTTAACCCTAATTCACGATTTAGTTTTTGTTTTGCTTAACAAACTAAAATGTGGGATAGTTAGACATGAGTTTGACTCTTTTGAATATCTTTGGATGTTTGATATTGCAAAGTTATTCTACATGAACATAGATGTGCCGTGCTGCCATTGCAACCTTTTTTGTGAACATATATGGAGTTTTATTTTTTTAATTAATTTGATGAGTCGAAATAAGTTAACCCTAATTCACGATTTAGTTTTTGTTTATGCTTAACAAACTAAAATGTGGGATAGTTAGACATGAGTTTGACTCTTTCGAATATCTTTGGATGTTTGATATTGCAGAGTTATTCTACATGAACATAGATGTGCCGTGCTATTTGTATGACGATGTTAAAAATGATTTAGATATTGATTATGATGTAAATTAATTGAAGAAATTATTTTGAAGTTACAATTGACATCTAACCGATTTGAACGTTCCAATTCTATGAAATTAACAGTTTTGAGTGATCCTGTGAAACGACGAGAATATGACAAGAAAGGGATGCTTTATGCCTACGATAACAATGTTATTGTGAGAAACCTTCTTCTTTGTTTTGAAACTCTACAATGTCATTATATATATTCTCAATTTCAGTGGTTATTAGAATTTTGCTTAACACGTCTTGTTCTTATTCCTTTTTCAACGAAAAAAATGAAAAATCAAAATGTTGTCTTATTCAAAGCCCACATCCCTTCTCCCCCACTTTCAGTGGTTCATTAGAATTTAAAGTCATTCCTTCTTTCCTCATTTATTATTGTTTCGAGATGCAGGATTACCTTTATCGTTACAAGGGTCTTATTTTAACGTGCAACGGTCTTGGCATGAAATGTTCGATATGGTAGAGCTAATGCAAGCAATTTTGTGGAATTGCAAGCATGAAGTTGGATTAGAGTGCTGTTTATACGTGTTAGGACCTTAGATGCAGTATGGCTATATTTTTGGCATACAACTTTCTGCTGATTCTCAATGTAGTAGGCATATTTGGTGGAAATTGCAAATGCGGAGTTAGAATGGAAATGCGGCATGCAGTTTCACTTCCATTAGGGTTTAAATACTATATCTTTTGTTCATCTGTACAAATGGAAGATGTGTAAACTTATGTTGTTACTGTCAAATCTTGTTCAAGTTTTGGGTTTCCATTATATGAAATAGTATCCTTTTTATTTATACCCTTTTGTTTCATCAAAATGTCAACTTCTTTGTCGATTGTTGATACTAAGTTGTCGATGACTTAACAACGCTGAAGATTCACCTTATTTGGCATTAGTATTTGTTTTGATCTGAATAGCCAAAACTGGATGAACTGTGCAATATCAATAGCTTTATCGAACAATAGACAAAAATGCCTTTACTTCCATGAACTTGAATCAAACAGCTACTGGTACTTTCATGGATTCAAGGATCTTATCATCAAGCTCAAATTTTATCTCTTTCTTGTCTCTTCCAATCTTGACATATTCATCGAATCGCTCCTTCAAGTCTAATGGAAGATTTGTCGTACCACTCCACCCTAGAATCTCCTTCGCAGCTCGTGGCTCAGCATAGAAATGCTGCAAAAGTACAGTAGTCAAAATTACAGAATGTGCAATTGGCCAAATATTGTGATAGAACAATCTTTTTTATAATTAGATCAATTATTAAGGTTTCACAAGACATTGCTCGAGAAGGGGTAGAATTTGAATAAGTGTGAAATTTTCTTAGTCAAAAGAAGATGGATAGAATCGATCTCTGCTTGAGGGGAACCATGATTATATGTGTGGGATATGATGATGTGTACAAGAGACGGGCAAACGTAAAGTCCTATGTTGACTAGACACGAGGATGAGTTGAGTTCACGAGGTGGTTAGACTACTCCACCTAGTAAATTAACTTTTTAGAAGGAAACCCATGTTCGGACATAGTTTATGATGATAACATGAGGTCAAGCCATACCATGTTGCGGAAAGGAAATGCTTTCTTTGCATCGACTCCAACTGCTTTCGGATCATAATTTACTATCTCAACAGGGAGCCCTGCAGCTTGAGCACACAGTTTCGCCATTCCATTCAACGTCACAGCACGGTCACTAACACAGTTGAAGATGTTACCACTTGCAGCAGCTGGATTTTCAACAGCCAAAGTGAGCATGGACGATAAGTCCCGGACATGAGCAATGTTAGTTAGCTGCATCCCGGAGCCAGGAATTGGGACGGGCCTTCCTCGAACTATACCTGTGAAGCATTGATGAATGTCTCTCAGTATAGAGCTTAGGCAGAAGCTGCCAAGTCGTACGTGATGTAGGACTCAACACTATAATGAAAACGATTTTAGCTTATCATGCACTTACGGTCAAAGAACCATTCCTCGCAATCCTTGTTGTTGCCGGAACCAATCATGTATTGTGGACGGAATACTGCCCAATTTTCGAAGATCTCTGACATGTATTTCTCAACTCCAACATGGCCAGCATCTGCTTTGACTACTTCCTGTAATATCAAGATTATAGTTTCCGAAAATCTTGTCCATTTCAGGTATAAATGTGAGAATTTGCTTAAATTTTACCCCTTCAACATGAGGAGGCTCATCAGTTGGCTTGTAAATCCCAGCACTGCTGATAAATAGAAATTGCTTTACACCAGAACTCTTGGCCCAATCAGCGACAGGCCTACGATAACGAAATCAGATGCAAACAGGATACATTATGATGCAGTACGTGATATGAAGTTCAGTCGAGAAAGAAAACAAAAGGCTCTGTAAGTGAAACATTACTTTGCATAGAATGATTAATGTCACAAACCTTACTGTGTCCAAGTCCTTGCCATTGTTATCCAATACCACGTCGAATGCTTTACCTGTGGAAGACGTAATTCAAACAAATCAAGTCTTGCAGCTGCTCGTGTATAAAATTTGTGCATATACGTGTCATGTAGATGAAAAATGAGTCTTGCTTGTACATGAGGAGCGTGTTAAAGACATAATTTAAATAATAAATTTCTCCACCCTCTAGTAGCTTAATTCACAGCCTAATATTTTATACGAGGTTGTTCAATGTTACCTTCTAATACCTTCCCAATATCTACCGGATCACCCCATACTGTAGCTCCACCAGCACTCACAATTTCCTGCAAATTTTCCCAAATCACCACACCATTTTCCGAAATCAACCATCCAAATTTTCAGTTTTTTTTTTGGGTAAATTATTAACCATAAACACTTAACTGAAAATCTGTTGAAAGGAGGCTTCTTCATCTTATCAGAGCTCTCTTCACCAACAGTAAAGATATTAACTTCATGGCCAGAACCCAGAAGCTCTTTAGCAAAGTAGAACCCAATAACCGCATGCCCACCGCTATTCGTGTTCACAATGAGCACTTTCTTCTTCTGTGCTGCACTGGCTTTGACAGTAAAAGTAGATACAGAAACTGACTTTCTTGAAACAGTGGGAAGAAAAGATGGAGAAATGAAGAGAGAAGAAGAAGTGAGAGAGTGAGAAAAAGAGGAGAGAGAAAGGCGTGGAAGAGAGGAGAGGGGAGAAGAAGAAAGTTTTGAAGATTGAGAGGTGAAGAGAAGAGAGGAAGAGGAAGTAAGAAGAGTGGCCATGGATCCTGTGTGAAGTGAGAACCAGCAGTTTGTGATTGTTGAAGATAAAGGTCTTTCGGGCTGCAATGGATTGGCCCCTTCCAGCTAACCTTTCAATTTACTGTTAGCTTCCCGGTAATTTGAGTGTGGGAAGATTAAAAGTTACTTGTAATTTTTGGTCAACACTTTTGAATCTTGTAAAAGCTAATTTTGTTCAAGCACTAAATTTTAACAATTTACTTTTTCAGTATGGTAACAGAAAGTGGCTGTAGTTTAGTGGTAAGAATTCCACGTTGTGGCCGTGGAGACCTGGGCTCGAATCCCAGCAGCCACATGTTTTTTCACCATTTGTCCCTTTTTGTTTTATGCACATTGCACAATCTCATGGGACAAATGCATCTTCAATCATTGAATTCAAGCGCACATAAACAAAGAGAATTAAAAGAAAAATATTAAACATCAAAGCAGTGAATCGAATAAGAGATTGCCACATTCGACACTGTATTTCTGAAAAACAGAACTTTCATTCTTCTTATGAACCCATGAATTCTATATCATTACATAGTTCGCAAAACATTCAAAAGAAAGGACAGTTATTACTACAAATATTGGCTTATCCAAAAAAAGTAACCTCAAAGATTTTATGTTTGACGGCTACCTAAACAAAAGTTAACCAAAGAGTACTAAGCAATATCAAGACTTGGCCTTTTTCTCTTTGCGAATGTACTTCCTTTGCTTAACAGATTTCTTAAGATCATCCACGGCATCAGGAGCAGCAACAGCAGTCGGAGAGCTGCAATTCCCCACCATCATTTGAGGTAATAAATTTGCTGTGCGTTCGGTTGCCTTTCCCGAATTGTTGATCAAAATCACGTCCTTTGGACTAGCCATAACATCCTTCATCTTCTCATACTGTAATCGATAACATTGATAAGTCCCAACATTATGAATAAAAAGTACTGAAAATTATGTACACATTAGTAAAACTATACTAGAATGAAATCAGAAAACATAAGCTATATCTAAAACATTAAATACAGAAGCATAATTCTGAAATTCCAGTGTAAACTTGAATCTGTCAATTGAAATGGAGGATTCACCAGTGAAAACTTGAGCAAGATAAGTAAACCATTATAACTCAAAACACCAAATTCATTATAGAAATGAATCAGAGGCTTGTAAATTTTCTCATAATAATAATTTTAAGACACAATCACAAAAATCTTCCAAATATTACCATGACAAACTGTACTTACAGTTACGTTAACAGGCAAATGACCAGAAATAACAAGATGAAGAAACATATTTAATATATAAGATCTAGTTAAAGAGTACCGCTTCAATCTTTCCACGACAAAATTCCAAATTCTTGACTAGCTTTAAATTTTCCTCCATTAAGAAATCAACCTACGCATTAAAAGAAGACAGTCAAAATAGGAACAGGCCAGAATTATCTTCAGTTGAAACTTCAAATCACCATCACCTTCTGTTGAGAGTCAAAGTACAATCTTCTGTAGTTCATACTAGCAGAGGGGCACTTAATTAGCCTTTCAGTAACCTGTTTACCATTCTGATTATGCACACAAATTCATCAAAAAGATAAAGAGTGCTGGCATGTTGGATAATTTGAATTAGACAATATTAGGGAAGGAAAAGAAGTCAGAATATTTTCTATTGTACTACCCACGGTGTAAAGCATTATAGCTAAAAATGGAAAGCAACCTTAGGCTTATATTCATCAGTAGATCTAATAACATGGTCTGCATTTTCTTCCACACTTCTTTCAACCATGATTGGCATAGCACTAACTTGCTGAACATTCGGATCTTCTTCTTCTTCTTCATTGTTGACAAGATCTACATGCTCGGCAACAGGAACAATGACTTGGTTATGAATAGGTCGTACGGAAATAAGACGGCTGGATCGCCTGACAACTGCTTTTGGAGTCTTTGATTGTTTTTTCTTTGAACGTAAGGCATCAGAATGTAAAGGCACTGTGTCCTCAGCAGTTATAGGATCTGTAGCATTTGTGTTGTTTGTATGCAAATGCATTTCCTTCTCAGTATTTTCCATCTCTAAAGAAGCATTGGATGTTTTGTCCTTTAAATAAAAATATAACATCAGATCAATCAAAGTTCTGCTTAATAGATTTACAGAAAGTGACTTGCAATATAATGATAGCATATACTATTTGGAAGTAAGCAATGGTGTTCAAATCTCTTCATATCACGACTAAATATGTTTTCGAATTACACATGAACAGATTACAGAAATTTTTTATAAAGTGACATGACTCAACCAAGCTTTAACACATACTCGTCTAGATTCAGCATAAATTCTACTTTTTTATCAAGAGGAGTCTCCAGAGGCTAAACCACTAAAGTTCGTACCCTTTTCGAATTCCTCACTCATTATAAATCAATCTTCTCTTCTATGTTTACAATTAATACTAGCCCAACAACTTTCGTAGTCGTGACACACATCATAAAATATGATGAAATCATAGAAGGCAAACGCGTCCTTCCAAGAAATTCTCCAAGAACCCCACTTATCAATACTACTTAAATTTGACTATTCTCATATTTCTATGCAAAGTCATAAATACCCTGCTGCACTAAATGCCTCTAACTAAGGCAAAAGATAATTCCCTTTCTTAATTTGAATATATGCATGAAAAATATCCACCAAAGTTAAATCAAACAGCAACAGCAAGAAGATAATCGCATCTTCGCTCTCCTCATAACCTCCGTCACTTCCAAGTCCTATATTATAACAACGATGGACTTTTTTTCACAAATCCCCAAAATCCATGTTGTATCTTATATTAAATGATTCGTAAATTTACAATATTCCAACCCATACCCAGAAAGGACAGTACAGAAAATGAGAAAACCCCCCCTTAAATCTGCTCCTTTTTCGTGGTCATTGGTATCCAAGAAAACAATTTGAAAAAAATAAAGAAATCAAAAGAAAAAAAATATTCGTCTATCAACAATAAAGACTACTTGTGATCATATAAAACACGCCCATGAATGGTTTGCATGCCTGTGCAAAAAGTATTTCAAACGTTTCATGATATTTTTTTTTTACAATTAAAAGATGATTTCTAGGCGTGTGTGTGTTCATACCTTTTTGGCAGTCTTTTTCGCACCCTTGTCATCCTTCCTTTTCCTCCCAGCCATTTCTTCTTCTCAGAGAACACTGATAACACTAAAACAAAAAGAACAGAAGGAAAAAAAAAAACCCAAAAAAAAAGGACAAAAAATGAAAAGTTTCTCTTTTTTTTCTTGCTATTGCACTGAATGCGAAGGGTTATTGGGTTTCTTGTTATCTTCCCCAAGGAAGAAAATTCTGCAGAAGAGAGACAGAGAAGAGAGAGGGGATTGGTACGGAGTAATTCCTACTTACCTGATTTAATACGATTGATTGAACTTTTTGTAGTCTGTAAAGAAATCTTGAAGGCAATCTTTGGAAATTTGAAATGTATAAATCCCTCCACATCATCTTTCCACTTTTTTTGGTTATGTTTGTTTGTGGGCTTTGGTAGTAAATATTTTGTACATGTCAATTCCGTTCGAAAAGTGTTGGGAGCAAAAGAAGTCCCACATCGGTTAGATATGAAAAATATGATGAGTTTATAAATGTAGGACAATATCTCTATTGGTATGAAGTCTTTTGGGGTAAAGCCCAAAAGAAAATCCATGAGGGCTTAGACCCAAAGTGGACAATATCATACCAATGTGGAGATATGTGGTGTCCATAAACCCAACA
>CAIGRF010130945.1:0-18282 GCA_903798235.1 Fraxinus ornus | reverse complement strand
AGAGAGAAGCACTTTATTTAATTATTTAATTAACAAAAAAAATTACATCTTTATTAATAACAAATTAATTCTTAAACAAAACTATTAAATATAAACTAAGCAAACGTGCATTGCACGTTGCTTGTACCTAGTAATAATAAATGTATTCATGTTTTTATTCGTAAACGGACACCTTGATAAATTTATAATCAATTCTATAATTACCGTTTGACGTTGAAATTTTTTCTAGAGACCTCACATTTAATGTATATTCCTAGAATTTAAGCCCCCGTTTGAGTCCCATTTTTTTTTTTTAAATACATTTTGAAATAGTAAATTAAAGAGAAATGTACGGTTAAAAAATAAGGAAAAGATTTAGGTTTGCATGAAATATTATTTTATTGAATCATATGTGATTGGGGAAAAAAAAAAAAAAAAGAGAAAAATATATTTTAAAAATAATGGGATCAAACAAGCTAAAAATTAACTCTATAACTATTATTTTAAGTTGAAATTTTTTTTCTTAGTCTTCAGGTTAAATGTAAGTTCCTAAGTAGTTTTAGTTTTAGTCTTCAAGAATCAAAATTCTTCTTACCTTGCCATTCTTGCCTTCTTAAGATAGAATTTTACTAATAGTAAATTAATGTAGTTTCTTCATAAATCAGAATTTTTCTTACCTGCCTTATTCTTACTTATTTCAAACATAAATAAATAAAAACGATATTAAAAAAAATGCGAGCATTGTTTAGTGAAGCCAATCATGCTTATGCACTAGCGTGATAAGCCTTGGAAAGAGTTTAATCTATTCTCTATCGAATATATGAGGTTGAAATTTGACAAAAAGACGAAAGATATGCCAGTGAGATTCATAACTCAGCTCCATCCTCGATCTCTATTTAACTGATAAAGTGCTCCCGACATTATATAAAGAGCCTTTTAAAGGTTAGTGTGGTTACAGTCCCCTCACAATAGGGAGGCGTTGTTTTTTTTTTTTTTTTCTTTCTGGAAGTGGGTCCCCCTATTGTGATGGGGGCATGGTGTACAACCATCAAAACCCATTTAAGTTTTCTTTCAAGATGTAGATTTTTTTTTAAAAAAATAATTTGCTATAAAGACCATCGAAGCCTACAACATGACCAAATGAGGGAATGCATTAAGCACATGAAATTGTGTACTTCAGCAAGGAAAGAATCCAATTTTTTGCTTCGTTTTACAAAAAGAGCTTTTAATTAAGAAAAATGCTATGTGTACATTATGATACACATAATGATGTCCATAATGGACACATGTGCTCCCCCCTATTGGGGGGTGCCGGTGGGGCCAGGCGTCCTCCCAATAGGGGGAGCACATGTGTCCATTTTAATTAAACTTGGATAAAAGTTGACAAAATATTCCAAGAGCCACAAACCCCTAAAAATGGCCCTCCTGCGCTCTTTGGCAGTCCCCACATAATTATTCCTAATAAATTCATATTCAAGATTAGGAATAAATTAAGGAATAAGAGTATTCAATATTAATTGTAATCACCATCATTTTAGGTGATGGGTCCAATTTGTTTTTAAAGGCAAAAAAAATATTTTTTTATTGAAAATCATTTTTTCTTAATGGTTTTTTTTTCGGCTACGTCCCTAATAATAGACCTCTTCATTTTTTATCCAATAGAATTGTTGCATTTAATTAATTGAATAGGGAATTAGATGTCCAAGACCACCTAAATTGATAATAATCACAACAAATGATGAATACCATCACCCTAAATTGTACTCTAATAGTGCATTAATCACTTTCTCGTTTAAATAAGAGCAAGTTTATAATCAGCTTTACGCTTTAGTTGCACACTCAATCTAAATACCCAAATCCCAGTTAAATAATCACGTAGCTCTCACATGTCCAATGCCATAAATCTCGATTTTGCTTCTTAGCCCCTGTTTGAAACCAATTTTGAGGAAAAGAAACTTTTTGGAATAGTGATTGATGTGAGAATGTGTGGTGGAAAAGTGATGAAAAGTTTTTGATTTGTATGTAATATTATTTTATTTGGAGAATGTGGTTGAAATGAAGAATCAAAATGAGAATGAGAATGAGAAATTAATGGGTGTCAAATGGGGACTTAATTTAGACACTGCTTAGAAATTTGAGGTAAAACATATTCCATGAGGACCACATGGCAATGTAATGAAGAGTTTGATGGTTTCCATTATATATTTATTGTGCAACTATAGTGCAAGGTGAAGATGCAACTTATTCATTTGTAAAGGTTAGATACTAGTTTAACACAATGACCCTAGATTATGGACCAATTGTGCAATTTTTCCAAAAAATATGCAAGAAAATATTCCCATTATTTTGCATATTTTCAAAAAATATGCAAGAAAATATTCCCATTATTTTGCATATTTTAAATAACTCAAAAAAAAAAAAAAAAAAAAAAAGAATGAATCTTGAAATACACTCGACATTCACAATTTGTAAAGATTTTTCTAAACGTTACAAATCATGTTCAATTTAACCAACGACTGAATTTAATTTCCTTTAATCTTTCAATTTCTTGACTTGCAAATAACCATTCATGATTCATCCACAAAGAAATTCTTCCATTTTCATTTTGCCCTAAAAATGTAGTAGCATTCACCTTGTTCCAAAGGTTATGCTTCTTCCTCTAAAGCCATTTCCTCCCTGCTTATTTAATTTTTGGTACTTTAATTCTATTATAATTCTATTAATACTTATTATTTTGTGTTTTTTTATTTTCCAAGATCCAAATTGATAGAATTGGTGTCGTGAAAATCAAGTTAACAAATTGTTAACAAACCATTATTAAATAAAAGTTCAAGTAATTCGATTTTAAATAATGATGAATTAGTTTTAAAGAATATGCTAACCGTTATAGAATATTTTATATAGAATGTTAATGTAATTTTGTAATTAAAATTAAGTTGGTACGTTAGAGCATTTTAACGATATACTTGTTAATTTTTAACAGAAAATGTTCATGTTATCGATTATAATAAATATGTAGTTAAAATACTTAAAAAAATGACAAGTAAATAATAATCGGGAATGTTCCTCATATTCATAAATTTGACATACTTATTTGACAAATAATCGATTCAATGTTCAATATGTATTTCACTGAAGTTATGGGAGAGTATGTTATAACCACTTGAGATTTATAAGATATTGATCGTTGGATTGACTTAAATTAAAAGTCACGATTATTTGTCAAATAAACATGACAAATTTATGAGTAAGAAGAACGATTCTGAATAACAAATACATTAATTGTACCATTACGAAAGGCTAAGGAGATTGAAACTATTGTAGTGAATACACATCCAAGAAGCTGGTATTTATGTGAAAAACACAATTCGAGTAGACATTTGCTAGTTCTTGAATCCGATGAAGTAGGAACATGATACACTTACTCCATGGTATACTACATGGATGACTTACGATGACTTAAGGGCCAAGTGGCGCCCCCCTATTGGAGGGGCGTCAACTATTGTAGTGAATACACATCCAAGAAGCTGGTATTTATGTGAAAAACACAATTCGAGTAGACATTTGCTAGTTNCACTTGGCCCTTAAGTCATCCATGTAGTAAATCATGGAGTACAAGTAGAATTATCCGATGAAGTAATGAAGTAAGAACGTAAATTTCTTTTATTCATAAGTTTCAGTAGAGATTAAAATTATATTTTTCGTCAATTTTAATAAAAGTCGACTTTATGTATGATTGAAAATTTGTGAATATTATGAAATGTAATATTAAAATTAATTATTAATTTTGACTTATATTTTGATTATATTTTTTATCGGTACCAAACTAGACTTAGGCGAGCACAAGCCGCATAGCCAATTCGGCAAAATATTCCAAAAGCTCCGGGCACCAATCCTAACCTTCCAGCGCACTTTAGCATATCCCCACACCATTCAAATACCTCTACCTGACTACTATTCACAATCAAGATTAGGAGGAATAATTAAATTCCTACCTAAAATTGGTATTAACAATTACCGTGACAGCAACACAAGAAATATACACAATTGATTCACTGTGATATCTTGTTGAGTGAGAGAGAAATCCCAGAAATAAGAAAAGGGATTCCATTGATACGATAGATCCGTTTGATCCAATCGAAGCCTAACAAAAATCTCCAGATACCAGTTTCCAGATTACCCTTTTTTTTTTTTTCTTATCAAGAACACTGAGGGATATATATTATATATTATAGGGAAATATATACGTACATAGATAGAAAGTTATGATGGGATGGAGGAGAAGTTGAAGGAGAGAGAGAGAAGGAGATGGCGAGAGGAGAGTTTGTGTATAATGGGAGAGGGATATGGTGTTCATACAAGAGAACCACTTTCGTTGTTTGTTTAATTAACATTGCTGTTGTCCTATATGCGATCCAGAATCTTTACAATTCTCTTTACATGTATCCCTACATTGATTCACGAACTAGTAAGTGCTAATTTATTTTTGTGATTCTTTTATGGCCCCTTTGTTAAAACTTGAATTTTTTGAAATTTGGAAGTGTTTTAACCATTGGTTTATGAGATTTCAGTGAATTTTCTTGACAATCTCTTAGTGAAATTTGTGTTTTTTATGACTCATAAAGTAATCGTTTCTATTTTCTAACGGGTATTTGTTTTACAGCATTTAGGTACACCCCAGATCAGATTAGGAAAATGGACGAGTCAATTCAAATACGAAAAGCATCGGAACCTAAAGAGCTCATTAAATTGGTAAGAATCCATTAATTTTGGAAAAAAAAAAAAGTTTTGTTTTTTGATTGCTTTTAAAGTAGATTTCCAATTGATGTAATGTATTGAATCTTTGGTTGTTATTTTTGATGGGGGATATTTGCCTGTACTCCAAGGTGAAACAATTAAAGAAGGATTTTTTAAGGGAAGACAAGGTAGTGGAGTTGCCACAGCACTCGAAACAAAAGTTGATAGATGAGATTCTTGCTCGGTTAAGAGGCTTGGATGCCGGTGCCAATGCAACTCAGAAACGAGGTGTGTACAACTATGATTTCTGTAATTATTAGTTGATTTTATGATTTTCTATTTTTTAGGTTTGCTGACTTACATTGTTGATTTATAGTGATTACTGTAATTTTGTATTCAATTGATTTTATGATTTGCTATTGAGTAATGCTATTTATCATTATAACGATAAAACATTGGTGATGTGGCAATATAGGTGGAATAATGAGATATGACAATTTAAATTTAATAAGAGCGAGTGGGATTGAACTATCATATCCTATTATTCCATCAGTGTCGCGACATCACCGATATTCCATCAATATAATGATAAATAGCATTATTCTTTGCTATTTCTGTTTGCTGACCTACATTGTCGATTTATACCAACTAAAGTTGAAACCTCAATTCTTGTACTTAACTCTTTCTATTTCAATGTGATTATGTGTTCTATCGGAAGTTTAGACATACTAATGTAGGGAGATTCACCTTTGCTATGTTTGGATATAAAATCCTTTTCCAAGATTTTTTGAATTTTTACTTCACCGAGTGTGATTTGTTTTTTTTCTTTTGCATCTTATATTTGACGCTCAATGCTCAATATTTAGGGTGTGTTTGTTTCCCATTTTTTCAAAATACATTTTTCTCACTCTTATTTTCAACTACACAATCTTAAATAAAATAATATTACATGCAAACCAAATATTTTTCCTTATTTTTTAATCACACAATCTCCATCAAATCGCTTTTTTAAAATACATTTTTGGCTAAAAATAGGGCTCAAACAAGCTTTTAATCGTTAAATGCCTGCACAACACTATATAGGTGTTTGGCTACGAGCATGGAATGTAAATGCAATTTGAGGTGCCAATTACGGTTAAAGAAACCAGTGACCCATAAACTTTTTGAATGATAATGTGGCGACCCGAATCCTTAAAGAATCGAGTGTCACTAAATCATAAACTAAAACAAATATAAAGGAAAATCAACACAATAATATGAATTATTAAAGCNAAGCACTTACTAAAATTCTTAAATATATTACTTTAAACAAGGAATATCTTAAAATTATTTAAAATTCAATGAAATAATAATAGTTTGACAATAATAAGCCATCTCCATGCCGACCTCCTCGAATAATCAATTATCTGAAAGTAGAGACATAATAGATTGAGAATAATTCTAAGTAAGCGTGCGTGGATAATGACTTCATATATGTATTTCTACGGAAAATTCATAGCTTGCATAGGGAGACACAAAAATTAGACAGAACTTAGGTGGTGTTAAATTATCGTGCCTAGCGCTACTAAACTCCGATCCAATCTTAATAGAACATACATAACATGGACCAGAACATAACATAGCCGTAGAAATATTACATACATAAATATTAGCCACCATAAATATAAAGCACAACTTACCTTTTCACTGGACAATTCAAAAAGATAAAATGAGTTATTGTTGGAAAGAGATCCTTGAACCGCGTGTGGGGTTGATTATTCACGTGTGATTGTATAATTGTACGAACATAAAAATGACGAGAGAAAGAGAAGTGGAGAGACAAAGTTATAGAGATAGAGAGGGAAAGCGTGTAAATGCTAGTTGAGGGTAGTTTAGTGTTAGAATTGTCTCCTAGGGTAAATTCTTGACTATGTGTAGAAAAGTGAAAGGAAATGGCTAGATGTTAGGGTTGGTAAATGCATCAATACACCCTTTAATCATGTGGTCAAATCAATTAACTTGGCTTAAAAGTTGGTGTAAATAATGAATGTGGTCAAATCAATTTCCTTGATTTACGTGGTCAATTCAATTACTTTGACTTGAAATGTGGTGTGAGTAATGCATGTGATAAATGAAACATCCTTAATAAAGACTAATTAGTATACTTTCATATGTTTTAAGCATTATTTAATCTAACTTCCAAAATAACTTTCCACTTAGGTCCTCAAACTATTGGTTAATAACCAATAAGGTCATTAGACTAGGTCAATTACCAATAAAGTCATTAAACTTGAATAATAGCGCACTTAAGTCCTAAATTTAAATTTAACAACTAGTAGTAAAAATTTGGGATGTTATAGATATTGACAAGATTCATGTGTTAGCCTTATGTCTTGGGCAAAACCTTGCACTTGTCATATAGTTCTAATTATATTAATCTGTTTTTCACTTGGGTGGAAATGTGCATGAGGTTGAATTATTGCGATCTTTCTGTTGTTTGACATATTTGCTAGTAAGCTTTTTATAAGTAGGTACATAATTGTGATTATATGCATTGAATCCGGCTTCAGAGACGGCTTTACTGAAATTAAAAGGCACGCAATATAATTCATTGTTACTGCCTGGTTGCATATTTCTCAAAGAAAAAAAAAAAGTTTCAATACATTATTTTTGTAAGTTGCCACCCTAAACATGGTCTGCACTAAATTTGTATGTATTCAGCAGCTTTTTCATCCTTTGTTGTCGTTCAGACATTTGTTCCCAGATGATCTCATCTGTACACATGACCCTCACCTGACTTGTTAGTGTTCCAGGCATGATAGTAATTTATTTCTCAAAATCAGGAAAATTCCCTAAGAATGATGATTTGGGGCACTCAATTGATGTTTTTGTTCAGTATAAAAACTGTAAGTTTCGAGGAACTCGTGATTCACAAAATCCAACCTCTCTGCCTAACCAGTGAAATGAAATTCTGGACGTGAGAAAAAGAATCATTGTTTTCCTTCAGTTATAACTGCCACTTCGCAGCCAAACAAAAGTTCCTTCCTGATTAGTCGACGAAATACTGGATGTTTGCGTAACAACTTTTTTTCAGTGTAAAGATGAGGATATCAGGTAAATAAGCAGGAGTCAGAATACAAAGTGGCTGTTTAATTTCAATCCAATACAATCCTTTTTAATCATTATTTTATAACCCAATGCTATTTTGATAAGGATCCTTTAGTCCAATGCTTAATGATCCAACACATCTCTTGCAATGCACTTCGAACTCTACAGCTTGATTTCACGTCTTAGATGAATTTGAAATAAGTCACTAGATACTCAAAAGAGATGAAATTCATTTTTGAACGTCCTATGCTTGCAATCTTGCTATAACTAGTCTTATTTCTTCTTTATTGATCTTGTACTTGGTGAGGATTTCATAACTCTTCCACTTCAACTTTTATTTTTAGATCTAATATTCCGTTTACTATTGACACAACAAATTCCACCAATGATGATACTTTAGTTCACCAATGTCTCTGATAAGGCATATCCATCCCGAACTTAAGACCATTTAATTGATGAGAAAAGGTTTCTTACAAGCTTCTGATTACAGCTAGATATTCCTACCTTAACTAGCAGGTTTTAGCAATCTAATATTTGGTCTTCAGGTGAATCATTAGTCAATCCCTAGAGAAAATAAAACTAGTTTCACATCATTCATTCTGAGAAACTGAAACTTTTCAATGTTAGCCTTTCAAAAATAATTATTGAATTTTAGCTTTACACTGACATGGCAGCGAAACTCACTCAACATTAATTCTGGAAGTTTGATAATATAAGGTTTTTGTTTCATTAGGTTATGCATTCTGTCATCATTTTCCTGATATAGTGCAGCTTGCTGAAAAATAATAGGAGCATAAGGGAGATTGTATAAACAGTATATTTGTTTGTAACATTTTACAAAAACCAATATGATTTCAGTTTCTGTTTGTAAATTTTACAAACAGAACTAAACAATCGCGATTAAATGAGGAACAAATAGTAAAGATGATAGATTGAGAAGAATATGGAAGTATAGAATATAATTCTCTTGGAGCTAATCAAAATTACAAGCTTGCTAGGTCTTCTTTGACTCTAGAGTGCAAAATTCTAAAATTTTATCGTGCTTCCATTTGTATTTTATGCTAGCAGAATGTGTGCCACCCATTTGAATTAGTTACCAAAGAGTGTGATTTAAAATTATAATGTTCTGAGTGTATGTGCTACTGCGTTGTACACATTAATAATTACATAAGAGTTCGAAAAATTAATTATTAAGACGAAATAAACTGATGAAATAGTCAGAAGGATACAAAATAATAATCTTGAAATGTGTAAATAACTTTTTGTGATCTCTATTCTATGTTTCTGCATATTTTGTCCCATAACTTGCATTGTTGATGCTGTTTCTGCTGAGCAGAGGCAGTTGAAAGGTGGCGTAAGGAAAAACTAAAAGAGGCAAAAGGACTTGTCCGTGGGAAAACCTTGAATACGACAATTTTGCCCAAGGAAGCTGGTACTAATATTTCTTGTTTAGAATATTCCTCTTGACCTTAAGTTAACTGGTGTTTAGGATTATTCGTTAGCCTAGTTAAACGTTCAATCACTATAATGTGTCTGTAGGTGTTATTGCAAGAGCTTTGAGTTCTGATTGGGCTGACTTGTCAGAAGAAATGGGGCTCTGGATACCGCTTGAAGTCATTAATAAGGAACATGATGACAAACCCGAGGGTGAAGAGGAGTTTGGTAACAACTTCAGAATTCATTTCCCAACTCTGAGTCGACTTTTCAATAATTTGTATCCTCTATTCTGTATAGAACGTATATCTGAATAATTAACTGTTTTTATCTATTTTTGTACTTGTTTATTAACTTGTTTGCTTCAGATTTGATGTACATTTTTACTTGTACACTTGTCAACTATCCAGACAACCGAATCTTACCTGGCAGACAGCTCCCTCCCGAATGCCATACTGAACTCCATACGGACTACGGTGGTGCTGCCGTAAGATGGGGCCTTACCCACCCTAAAGAATCCGCATATGAATGTTGTATGGCGTGTTTGAATCAAGCTAAAGGTGCCAAACTGGGTGAAATGAAATGTAATATTTGGGTTTACTGCCCATCCGAGACTGGGTGTTACTCTCCAGATATTTATGAACACAAAAATCAAGAGTGCTGGCTGAAATATGTAAGTACGCACGCTTGTCAGGAGCCTGATTTTTATTATGCTTATTTATTTATGTTATACTACATGAAAAATAAATCTTTTGCATGGAATAGAATAATGTCAACTCAAGTTAACCTTTCATTATTGTTGCACAGTTAATTACCCAATGATGGAAACCATCCAAATTTTTGTTAAAAATAATTGTGGCCTAACACGTCTAACTTTATGAACCTTGGTTTTGTTTCCCAGCTTGGGCTGGTGCCATAAATTTTGACCGATGCATGTTCCCACAAGGACCATGTGATAGTTTAACGAGGATTTTGGGACTGTTTTTGTGCCAATATAGTGAAAGGTCAACTTACTCCAATAAGATTGGAAATCAACTTGCTACTCGACAATAAGGTTGGAGTAATGTTGCAATTTTCCCAAAATGAATCTACTAGAGATAGAGCTAAGCTACCCATGGTCACCTATAACTCAAACCACCCTGGAATGTTCTTGCACCCGTATAGTTTGACGGCTGCGAGTAAAGTTTTGATATAGTCTAGTAAAGTGGGCTGGTTTGGAACCAGATTTCCCTGAAAACGGATACACGTCGGTCATTGGTTTCACAACTAACATTTTTTCTTGCTTTTGTTGTCAAATGCAGGATGAGAAACCGAAATTGAGTTTTAAGGACAGGTATTCGGAATCATATAGACATGCACACCCGAATGCACCGTTGATCGTTCCATGGGTGTCTGGCGTGGTCAGTGTGTAACTTATATTCACCAACAACTAGGCAGCAAGGCTGAAAGTGTTGATGGCAAGTTATAACTCTTGTATATCATGGCAAGTTATAACTCGGATGATGTGAAGTGTATTAGGATCTCTATTCGTGCAATTCTCAAGAGTTGAGTAGAGTATCATTAGTGACTTCCTCTCTTTCTGTTGTCGTTTGTAGGCCATTGAGCATTTGGATTCTATTTTATTCTTTTCGTATTACATGATGGTAAATTTGGTGCTGATGGCTTTGAATAGTAAAGTTAAGCGCCGAGGATAGTTGGTTGAAAAGAAACAGTTGAAACATGCGTAATCATTTTTGTTCATGAATTTAATATGAAACCACTTTCATGGCTTTGAATTGGAATGTCCAGTGCTGATATTTGTAATGTTTATAAACATTCTACAAGGATGCGATGGATGCCTATTAAACCAAACCCGACTATTAACCCAGTTAAGATAGGTTAAGCCAAACGGAGCACATACTCTACATCATGAGAAAGAAAAAAAAAAAAAAAAAGGGGGTGGCTGGATTTGATGGCAAAAGGTCATGTTTTTCGTTTTTCTGACTAAACAATGCTCCTTAAACAGAAGCTAAGAGTTTATCGGTCCAATCTAATTTTATAAGTATTAATATTACATGAACACGTTATGGTCATTCCATTCAACGAATTTAAAATTTTTGGAGGTGAAAAACTGAAAACTAATATATAAGAAAGTACTGGGGCTTGGATGGTTTGGTCACAAATGTTGGGAGTCGCCATTTTAGAGAATCTTGAATGTTCTTATTTTTCTATACAAATATCATGAGGTAGCATGAATATTATTGACTTTGTTAAAAACATCTAAAAGCTGGAATTCACTTTTAATCTTTTATGAAAAAAAAAGAAAGACAAATACTAATGCCTAACATGGCTTATGCTAGCCGATCTTGGTGGACGGCCTAAAACATGAAATGAATTTGATCAGTTTTGCACATCTAATCGTTGGTTTAAATGTACAGAATCCATTCATATTATATTTATAAAAAAAATGTTCTTCAAACGTATTAGAAAATTATATTAATATCTTAAGTTATAATATTAAGATTTTTACAACACATTGGAAAAAGGAAGGATTGTTCATTTTTAACTCTTGTTTGGTCTCATTATTTTCAAAATATATTTTTTTTCTATTTTATTTTCAACCACACATTTTTCAATAAAACCTCTGTTTGAAGCCGATTTTGTGGGGGAAAAAAATGAATTCACACTTTTTGACTTTTATCTTACATTGGTGGGACCCATCTCGCTATGTAACGGTCAAAAAATCTATTTTTTGGACCAGAAAATCGGCTCCAAATGAGGCAAAATAATAATGCAAATAAAAAAAATTTCCTTATTTTTTAACTACACAATCTCCATCAAAATACTATTTTAAAATACATTTTGAAAAAAAAAAATGGAGCTCAAATAGACTGTTAATTTCTTTCGTTTCCATTAATTTTTAATTATTTTTTAAGAAATAAAAGTGATTGACTAAAATGGCCCTTGGAAGAAGACATCTTGTGCATGGCATGTGACTATTTAAGTTTGGGGACTTGAATGTCAAGAAAGAAATGAATGAGGACTCAAGTGCCAAAAGTGATTTAGAGAAAATTGCCTATAATTCGAATTTTTAATCAAAAAAATACCGGACTCGATTGTAATGTAGAATGAGGAACCAGAGATAAGCCTGACCCATCTTTGCTCGATTTCAGAAAGCAAAAACGGGGTCCCATCGGCTGGCTCTCGCAAAACGCAGAAGGTCAGTTGAAGGTTTTTTAATTTTGAAATTCAATTGAAAAGTTTTCTTGATTTCTCTATTTATGCTTCTGCGAAAGTCATAATGATCTTCTAATTTTTGTTTATTTTGTACTACGTTTTGTGGGCAACCCTTTAATCCATCACTAATTTCAATTCTTTAAAAAGGTTAGTAGAAAATTTATGAACTCTGGCACCTTTAAGTTGTGTAAAAGTTTAGAACTTTTTTTTTTCTTATTGGGCTATCTGGGTTATGGAATAGAAGTTTTAGATGTATACAAGTTGGGAAATCAGAATTCATCAATTATGAACAATTTCGTGGTTGTGCAATTTGTGATAATGTGTCTTCCGAGGGTCATTGCATAAGGTATGTCCAATCATTTTTTATCCGACCTTTTACTTGTTTGGGCTCAAATATTCTTTGGCAGATTGATATTGGGTATATTTACTATAACTGATGGGGTAATTTTGTTCAGTCTACATCTTATTGGAATGCTGGAAGCTTCTAGTTGTATTATGGATTGGATTGTTACTTCATATCTTATTGATACATACATGCACCCTCAAATGAAGTTATAATTGAGATGAAATAGGGGTTCTGGTTGTTTATCCTGTTTCTACGCAATATTATGTGGTTTCACTGTTATTCTAAATGGTGCAAAGTTATTTAACAATGATAAATATAAAATATAAAAGAAGAGTGTTTACTTTTCTTGTGTATAATAATTGTGTTGTGAGCCTGCTTGGTACTGTTGCTAACCACTGATGGATGCTATTTATTCTTATGAAATGAAAATGTTTTGATGATAGCTAATTGTAATGCTTCGATTTGTTTCCCCACATGCATATAAGCTAGCATGGAACGAAAGCCAAGATTTGAAGTGGGAGCCACGAGTTACTTGGCAAAAGCTATTGAAAATATTTAAATGATAAGAACAAAAAGATGGAAATCTGAGATGCCTTGGTATTGGAAAATGAGATGCTTGCTTATACGGACTTTGAAGTTTCTTGTTCTTCTATTTAACGCATGACAAAACTTAGTATTTAGTTAGCCTATAGGTTACAAATTGTTGCAAACTTGATTCAATATTGGCCCATTGTATGATTTTAGAAAAATTACTTTTTTAAGGAATTAAATGAAAGCCAACTTTGAGGAGATCTGTTGTTTCTTTGGCTTGTTTCCAGTTTCATTGGAACTATGGATCTTATAATCAAAATATTGTTATAGACTGAAGTAAGCCTTTCGTCAGAGTGACTAAAGACTAAAGCTGCCAACTCATTATCAATAACTTCAGAGTCACATTAATTTTGGTAACAAGGTGACTTTCCCGTTTCATTCTGATGGTTCAAGTAAAAACGAGGAGAAAAACTAGTGACTACCGAAAAAATATGATAATTGGGTGGCTTTTGGGACTGGATTTGCAAACACGGTAAACTTTTGGTTTATTCTTCCATTTTGTGTCTTAGTCTGATGATTATGCTCATATGTTGATCTTCACATTACGGAAGTACATTCATTAGGGCCTATTGCTAAGGTATTTGGAGATGCATATAAATGACATAATAGATAAATTTTAGTAGATGTACAATCGGGAGATGAAGATTGTGTAATCTGGTTCAAAATTGTGTCCTTTGCATAGAACAGCAAGAAAAATATAATATCCATGGTGGTATACATAGGAACTTTGGTTTGTTCTAAAGCATGTTTGATAGTTGTTAACGATTTAAATAATAAATAGATAGAAATGAGTCGGGGTAAGTAGTAGTACTTGTGGATCCCACAAAATATGTGGATAAAAAACAATTTGAATAGTTATAAACAATTTTGAATAATGCTATTTGTACATCATCATTTATAGATTATTTTATAGATTGGTGAGGTGACAAAAAGAAAGTGGGAGAGTTTTATTTTTTTAGTTGGTTTTTGACTCAATTATATATCGTCATATTATCGGTAGGTAAACAACTCTGTAATTTGTGATGAACATGTAGTTCAACCGAACCATTTTATATTAGTAGCCAAACAAGCGCTAATTGCTGAATTTGAGAATTATTTTTATCAATATTTGGTGCAATGTTTTTCTCCCTATTTGGCCTTCAACTTTGCATTTAGTTTTTCTTAGAACACAAGGTTAAGCTTACAAGAAAGTTACTATTAATGAAAAGGTGTTTTTTCTCAAAGTTACTCTTATCTTAGTGTCCATATAAATAATTGCTTACCACCTTTTATCAATAAGGGAATTATTTCTTTTAGAACTTACTTATTTACCTATTAGAAAACATATTANGGGGGGGGTAAAACCCCCCCCCCCCCCCCCCCCGGGGTAAGAGTAGCATTTCTCTAAGCGAAGCCTAACTCGTAGTCTGATTTACATTTGATGCTCTTGTAATGAATCTTTTGAAACCTGCAGTGTTCAATCATGATCCAGTGTGGAAATTTAACCCACAAAACTCATTATGAGATCCTCGATGTGAAGGAAGATGCTAGCTTTGAAGAAATTCGCACATGCTACCGAACTGCCATTCTGAGTTTCCATCCCGATAAAATGCAAATGACACGTGAAACATCAAATGCAAACGAGTCGGGCAGTAGGTTTATAGAGGTACAGAGGGCTTGGGAAATCCTTGGAGATTCAAAATCTCGTGCACTCTATGATAACGATCTGCGATCTTTGAGGCAGGATTCTGCAACTGCTGAAGATATCATATTAGAGGATCTGTCAATCGAAGATGCTGGTGATTTTTTCGAGCTTTCGTACTACTGCAGATGTGGCGATTACTTTGTAATCGATTCTTCCGAGTTGGCAGATATGGGATATCCATTGATGAAAAATGGGAATGAATTTTTTTTGCAAATGACAAATTCTCTACCAGCATCCGTCGTTCTTCCTTGTGGTTCATGCTCGCTTAAAGTCCGGTTATTGATTAATGCTGATAGTAAGCTGCAAACTGAGTAATCGATAATCATATTTTTCCTTAATCGGCAATTTTGGTCTGATAAGGTGATATAGGATTATCCATGATTTCCTGGAATATAACAGATAATTGAAAAAATGACAGGAGATTTTGATTAAAGTGTGTACTGTGTACTTATCTATTGTTGTGGCCTGAGGCGCCATAGTTGAATTGCTTATTTTTCTTTTCACATTTTATAAACCCATTTCTATGACCAGAATTTTGATGGAATTCTATCCTTTGTACACAAGTATGGAAGGATAGATTTGGTTAAAGACAATAATGTACCTTTCTCAATTTCATATCTTGTTAGTTATGTGATACATAACCAACATAATATGACAATTGTCAAGGAACCAAAAGGAATAAAGATTGATCCTCTATTCTCTGATTACCTTGAGCACAAAGAGACAGAATTTGAATGGTTAATACAACCATCCAGAAAATCTTTGGAAATTAATTTTAATGACCAAAGAACACTTATTAAAGAACAAAGACCACTTCTTACTAGGAGTTTGTCTTTTAACAGAAAACCTCTTCCAGTAAGATGGAATGATAATTCTGAAACATAAACCAGTCAAAGCAGGCAGCTAAAACAGCTAAGCCCAACTGTCAATGATATGGTTAAAACCATTTTTGGTCAAAGAACCATGGATGAAGAAGAGAAGTAAATTACTATGTCAATTATAGACATATTAAAAGAAATTCAATTCATTAAAGAAAATTTTAAAGAGATTAACAAGACACTTGGCTCTTTTCAAGAAAAGAATGAGAAAGTCATGGAGAAACATTCTGCTGTCATTATAGCATGTGTAAAAACCCATGAGAATCATTTCAATACAAATATTCCCAAAACAAGTATAGGAATATTTTGGGAATATTTGTAAGAAGGGGAGAATCCTCTAAGACTTCTGAACAAGAAGTTAAGGGAAAATTTGACATTAAATTTATAAATTAATGGCAAAATTCAGAAGAACCCTTGAAAATATTTATGAGACGAGCCAAGAGATTGAACTTTTAAATGTTCTTCTTTCTTTTGAAGACATAGACTTAGACAAAATTGTATCCATTGTTAAAAAATTAACATAAGAAACAATGATACCATTATGACTATAAAATCTAAAGATGAGGAGTCACAACCTTCTGAACTAATGGATAAAAATCTTTTAAACTACAAAAGTAGTTATGAAGAAAATGTCGTAATTCATGAAAGTTTTTACACCAATAGGGAGGCTGCTCCACCTGGAATAGTCATAAGAGAACCTAAACCTGAGGAAGAAAAGGTAGAAGCTAAAGCTACTACAAGTAATCCTAAGGGAGATGGAAAAATGCCAATAGGAGATCATAATCCTAGACCTCATGCAAACAATAATGACAATTAGAATCATTTAGTTTCTAATTCATTCCTAAAAGGACAGTCAACAAGTTACAATTCTTGATTTGGATTGTACCTTAGAACTAGAAAAACTTATTAACGCATGGTACAACCATATTTTGGTTGCTATGATCGTTAATAAAGAAATCATTAGAAGCGAAACCAATTCTTGGAATTATGTTTTAGCCAGTACAACAGGAAATGCAAGAGCATTCCTAGAAACCTTTGATTTTGAAACTAAAAATGCTATTTGGGGAGACTCACAAGCTAACATACCACATTTTATTCAAAGAATTGTGGAACAACTTTACAAACAATTTACAGGACAAACTTATCAAGTTTTCAAAAGTATTAGAACAACAATAGAAACTACTGATGCACTGAATCATTTAGAAAAAATTTCTATTTGTGATATGTGTTATTTTGAAAATTATACATGTGAATTTTCAAAATATTATTACATATGTCCAGTTGAATTTTGGACAATTTGACAGAAAAATTTATAAGAAAATTATCAGAACCATTTAACCATGAGGTTATGGAACTTTTTGATAATGCAATTACAAAACAAAAAGAAAAAATAGATCCAAGAACCAATATGCAAATTGAGGTATCACTTGGATTGATTATTACACTTACTAGAAATCTTCTTGCAGACAAATGCAAAGAAAGTATTTTAGTAAGAAACAGTAGGCAAGCAGTTGTCAGAAATCCTAGAATCTGTTGTGATAAGTATCTCATCAGAATTCCAGGACAGTATGGATGCTTACCATCCAAAGAACATAAAAAGAAAAAAAAAAACATTTTTTAAAAAGAAAAAATATGTTTTTAAAAGATATAAAAAACCTTATAAATAAAAAATTTTCAAAAAGAGAAAAAATTTAAAAAAATTCCCGGGGGAAAAGAAAGAAAAAACAAAATGGGACAAAAAGAAATTTTGTCCACAAAGGAAGAAAAATTGCAAGTGTTGGCTCTGCAATGAATCTGGACATTATGCAAATGAATGCCTAGCAAGACTTGGAAATAAAGAAAGGATAAAACTCCTTGATACATTCCAACGAAAAGGTTTCTACCAAATAGAAGACCCTAGTGATACAGAATCGCTGTATTACTTAACGACTGATATTGAATCTGATTTATCAGAAGCAAAATCATCAGGATATGAGTAATAAAAATATTACTAATCCTAATTCCATCTATATTCATATAAAACTTAGTTTCAAAGGATATAGAAAATTTACTGTCCATGCTTATGTAGATACTGGAGCATCAGTATGTACAACAAGTAAATGGATTATTCCGAAACAATTTTGGGTTTCATCTGAAAAAATCTTAAACCTAAAGATAGCAGAACAATTTGAAATTAAAACATCTAAAGTAATCGAGGGATTAGACATTGAAATTAATGGTTATCATAAACCACAATGGAAAACCTTTCATTTTAAGAGAAAATTACCTAAAACCCTTTCTTTTAAGATTACTATTCAAAAATAAGGGGATAAAGTTTACAATTCAAAAAT
>CAIGRF010130940.1:52688-62869 GCA_903798235.1 Fraxinus ornus | reverse complement strand
TACATTCAAGACCATGTTCGTTCCTGCCACGAACAAAGCTCGTGAGATTGCTTATCCGAAACCCAAAGGTAAGCATACCATTGGATCAAGACCTACCAAACAGCGTAGGGTCAATCGTCCTACTTATCGGCAACAACCACCGAGCAACTTTGAACCACGGTTCATTCCCACTTGCCACCACTATGGTGCATTGGGACACATTCGACCTAGGTGTCATAACCCTGGGAATATATGTAAGAATCTGGATCTCACTAGTAAAGTTAACTTCCTTGCCAGTCAAGTCATCCATTTAATTGTGATGATGACTCGGTTAACTCAATCATGTTTTGCTTCTAATAAAGTTTGGGTCAAGAGGAGCGACCTCGAAGGTCGTGAAAATGATCGTGCTCTTCATGGAAAGGGCATTCAAATTTCGCCCTGATTTGGTGTTCAGGTGTATGCATGTACAGCTTTATTTTCATTGCTTAGTTCGGTTTAACGTGGAGTATTGAATATATGTGTCATCATGTAAACTTTTGTACTGCACACACTATGATCTTGTGAATGTTCTGAACCACGTGTGTGAGATTTGGGATGACAGTTACATGTTAGTAGGGTGACCTCGAACATGAATTGACCTACATTTAGATGACCTTAGCTCGTGATAGTCTCCCTACATTGTTTCATTTATGATAAAAAAAAAAAAAAATTGAGTGCTTAATTGATTCATCTTATATTCTGTTCGAAACCTATTTGACTCGAGTAATTAAGTCTAATGGGTTTCTCATAACCTGGTGCCTATTGTTGTCTAACTTGAGTTAGCCGGCCTAAAGATCGTTACAGGGGTCAATTTAGTCGCTTAATGGACGAGTCTGCACATAAGGTGTTATTTACAAGAAAATCAATAAAACATAAAATATGCTAACATTCAGGGGGAGAAAAGAAAATTTATACATATTTGAGCTGATTTTTTGTTCCTAAAAATTATTCAGGTTTGACTTTCATATGTAGGGATCATACTTATTTAACAAGTGATGTTTCACATGTCTTTTCTCACAAATTGCTATTTTTTTGAATTTTTAAAATTTTAGTGCTATTTTTGTCATTTAGCTCATGCTCGAGCGACAGGCTGTAAATTTGAATAGAAATATCTTTTTTAGGGTTTTTACGCATTTTCCACTTTTTCTCTTGATTGCTCCAAAAATTCAGTTACCTACATCAAATTTCTGCTTTCTCAACACTTTAATTGCTCAATCAAACATTGTAGTGGTGCTATTTCATAAAAAAATACGGTGATTTAAAGGTAAACTTCAAAACACTTGATTTTTAATCATTTTCGCAATTTTTTTGGAACTTTCTCACGCATTGATCATTTTTTCTTGAGTTTTGGGTTATGCTCCACATGGTTTGATCATTGGCAAATGTTATCATTGATTTTTGCATGACTTTTCATCAAAAATCGAATTTTTGGACTTTTTTGTAGCATGAGTTTGATGATTTCTTTACTACATTTTTTTTGTTGATTGTGCATTGATAAATGATAAGCTTGCTTTAGAATTGGGTTGTGGATTGGAGGTTGTTGAGAACTTGGTTGGGAGTTTGGGTCGTAGTGATTACAGTTAAAGTTGATAATTTTGGAGTTTGTGTGTAGTCGATGTTTTTGGTGTTCAGTTGCTTCAGTTGGTTTTTGGTCTTGGGTGGATTGTGATTGGTTTGTTTTTTTGGTGTCGTGCCCGTCCACTTCTTCGGCTCCTCCTCCTTCAGTGTCAGTTCCTTCTCCTCCTCCGGAGTCTGCCCATTCAGCTTCTGCTTCTATAGACCTTTCGATTGCTCTTTTGGGTCAGATGACAGTGCTTATCGAGTAGCAGGCTCGTATGATGGCGGAGATCACACAACTGCGTGCGATAGTTGATTGACACACTACCGAGTTTGCTACACTTCGAAGTGCTGTTGGATACTTACAGCGCGGACTACGATGGATTCGTCGCCATTGGGATGATGCTTTTTAGAGAAGGACGGACTCTGATGATGCTGATGACACTGCTAGTGCTTCATAGATATCAACTTATCCCTTGTCATTATGTGACAAAAAGGGAGATTAGAGTCTCGATAGGCAGTTTTTGTTTACAGGAGGAGTCTGTATCTCGATTTTTTGGGCTTACATGATGTATGATATTTGGATGTATTTAACGTTTTCGCTATATATAAAATTGATATCATTTTTTTTTTTCATTTTATGATTACATTTTATATTATGTCTAGAGGGTTGATGGGGTTAGACAGATAGATGTTGACATTTGATTTGATATACATTGCATTGACTTTTACACTTATGTTTTGAGGGGTCGTTGGGATTAGATATAGATACATTTACCTACTGTTTAAACACTCCGAGAGTTTGCAGTAAGGAGGAGCACATGCTTATTTGTTTGAGTTCAGTTTCGCTAAATTAAATTTTTGATGTTTTTACAGTGTCAATGTTTCGTTTTGGTATGTTGGGTTGCATTGATACTGTGTCTTAGTTTAGCTTGTGATTTAAAACTAAAAAATACGTTATTTGAGTTACAATTGCTTACATGAAACCTACAATTAAACTGTTTGAACTGTGATTATCTTTTATTCTGTTTTCCACACATTTTATACTGGTATTTAAGTTGTCTATTTCAGGAAACAGGTAATGTAGAGTTCGTTCAAGACAGTGTGTAGTTTATGGTGTGTCATTGATTTTGAGTCTGTAACTTTTACTTTATTACTGTCTTGACATAGATTAATGTTTTATCACAGAATGCCAAATAGGAAGTTTGTTAGGTTTTAGTTGACTTTCTAATTGGCAAATTATATGAACAAAATGACTTAAATTGATAGGTTATTAAAGTTCAAGGAGTAATATGCAATTTGTGTAAAAGTTGGTTATTAGGTCTAGGGTTTCGAGTTTGGAATAAGGAGGAAAACGACACGAATTTTCACTGGACTGTCACCAAGGGTTGGCTCGAGCTACAAAAACAGAAACATCATCGCTAAACCGTCGCCTCTCCTTCGCTCGATGGACACCATGTTGCTCGACTGTCGCGGCCCTTCGCTCGAGCGACAGTTTTATATGAGAAATTTTTATTTCGCGTTTTAAAGGTTTTTTTTTCTCGGCCCATTGATTTTTTGACCTATCTATATATACCAGAACATGTAAAGAATGGTTTTCTTAAGGTTGTTAATTGAGAGAGCTTCATCTGTGAGAGATCTACTTATTCCATCATTCAACCTTCATTTTGTGTGAGTGTTTTGGTCAGAAAAACATCAAATTAAATATCCAAATACCAAAACCAAACTTCCTACATATTTCTCAGAGGTGCTGAAGATCGATGAAGGCGACTGGAGTTCCAATCTGTGAAGAACGGGTTGTTCTTCATGATCCACAAGAGATAAGCGATTCTACCAAGCTAGGTGCTACAGGATAGCAGAGTTCCAGGAGAGCGTTGGTTATTGCAGCTGGAATTGGTGCAGGAGAGCACAGAACTCAGGAGAGCTGTCAGAATTGTAGTCAGGAGATCAGATAGTTAGTGTCGTCGTCTAGTATGGTAGACAGTAAATACACAATCGTTTATAGTAGATTGACTGGCAAAGTGCCCGAAATTTTTTCCAGTTAGGTTTCTCCGTGAACAATTCTTGTGTTCTTACTGCTTTATTTTTATTGTTTATGATTTGCAAACTGCGGTAATTCAATATAGGATAATTTGACTTGCATGATTAACCACCTACATCTGAGTTAAAAGTGACTTGTTGCTGTTGAATTCATAATTATTTTTAATTTTGAATTAAATACCTATTCACTCCCTGTAGGTATTGTTAGGGTTGAACTTCGTATATTTCAAACTATATTTGTGAATTTTTGAACTCCTTCAAGATATATTCTGCTCTCACTGTCCTCTCCTAGAATGAGCACTTTCTCTAGGAGTGTAACATGTCTTGAGATGAACACATTCTTCTCAAGGCGATCATAGAATTGATAATCAATTGTCTCTTGAATAACCAACAAATATATATTTATCGGAATAAGTATCAAACATAAACGAATCTAAGNGTTGTCTATTTCAGGAAACAGGTAATGTAGAGTTCGTTCAAGACAGTGTGTAGTTTATGGTGTGTCATTGATTTTGAGTCTGTAACTTTTACTTTATTACTGTCTTGACATAGATTAATGTTTTATCACAGAATGCCAAATAGGAAGTTTGTTAGGTTTTAGTTGACTTTCTAATTGGCAAATTATATGAACAAAATGACTTAAATTGATAGGTTATTAAAGTTCAAGGAGTAATATGCAATTTGTGTAAAAGTTGGTTATTAGGTCTAGGGTTTCGAGTTTGGAATAAGGAGGAAAACGACACGAATTTTCACTGGACTGTCACCAAGGGTTGGCTCGAGCTACAAAAACAGAAACATCATCGCTAAACCGTCGCCTCTCCTTCGCTCGATGGACACCATGTTGCTCGACTGTCGCGGCCCTTCGCTCGAGCGACAGTTTTATATGAGAAATTTTTATTTCGCGTTTTAAAGGTTTTTTTTTCTCGGCCCATTGATTTTTTGACCTATCTATATATACCAGAACATGTAAAGAATGGTTTTCTTAAGGTTGTTAATTTAGAGAGCTTCATCTGTGAGAGATCTACTTATTCCATCATTCAACCTTCATTTTGTGTGAGTGTTTTGGTCAGAAAAACATCAAATTAAATATCCAAATACCAAAACCAAACTTCCTACATATTTCTCAGAGGTGCTGAAGATCGATGAAGGCGACTGGAGTTCCAATCTGTGAAGAACGGGTTGTTCTTCATGATCCACAAGAGATAAGCGATTCTACCAAGCTAGGTGCTACAGGATAGCAGAGTTCCAGGAGAGCGTTGGTTATTGCAGCTGGAATTGGTGCAGGAGAGCACAGAACTCAGGAGAGCTGTCAGAATTGTAGTCAGGAGATCAGATAGTTAGTGTCGTCGTCTAGTATGGTAGACAGTAAATACACAATCGTTTATAGTAGATTGACTGGCAAAGTGCCCGAAATTTTTTCCAGTTAGGTTTCTCCGTGAACAATTCTTGTGTTCTTACTGCTTTATTTTTATTGTTTATGATTTGCAAACTGCGGTAATTCAATATAGGATAATTTGACTTGCATGATTAACCACCTACATCTGAGTTAAAAGTGACTTGTTGCTGTTGAATTCATAATTATTTTTAATTTTGAATTAAATACCTATTCACTCCCTGTAGGTATTGTTAGGGTTGAACTTCGTATATTTCAAACTATATTTGTGAATTTTTGAACTCCTTCAAGATATATTCTGCTCTCACTGTCCTCTCCTAGAATGAGCACTTTCTCTAGGAGTGTAACATGTCTTGAGATGAACACATTCTTCTCAACTGGATTATAGAATTGATATCTTATTGTCTCTTGGATATCTCACAAATATATATTTATCAGATTTAGTCTCAAACTTATCGATTCAGTGCGGTTTACATAAGCGTCACAGCCCAAACTTTCATATGAGATAAGTTGGGCATTCTACATTTCCTCGTATGGAGTTTTGTCAACTGATTTAGATGGGATACGATTTAATGCGTAGCACGTGACAATAAATGCATGATCTCAAAATGATTTTGGAAGGTTTGTATGGCTTGTTCTTAATTGCAATATATCTAATAATGTATGATTCCTCATTTTATATACACTATTATGTTGCAGTGTATGTAGAGGAATCCACTGTGAGAAAATCACATTCTCTTTTAGATAATCTAAAATTCTACCTTTTAGATATTCTCCACATCGATTAAATTATAGTGTGAGTATATATATCTATTTGTTTCTCAATTTCTAGTTTGAATCCCTTGAACATTTTAGGAGTTTCATACTTGAATTTTATCAAATATACATGACCATTTCTGAAATAAGCGTCAATAAATGTGATGAGATAAGAAAGATTTCATCTGGCATTAATTGATATGAGTCCACATACATCACTATGTATTAGACCTGGTAATTATGTAGATCTTTCTCATTTTCAAGTAAAATGAGATTTGGTCACTATGCCTAACATGTTTGATTCGTATTTGTCAAATGATTCAAAATCATTTGACCCAAATATACATCTTCATGTAAGTTTGGAATTGCATTTTTATGTGACCAAATCTGCAATGTCAAATACAGGTGTTATTCATATTATCATTTTTATGCCTTTCAATTTCTATACTCATTATAGAATACTCAATATTTAGAATATATATGTCATCTTTGTAATTTACTATAACCATTAAGATCTTATCAAGATAAAAAGGAACAACAATTGTCCTTAACATTAAAATAATTTATGTCCAAACATGAAATTTATTTAATTCTCTTGGTAATGGTAAGAACAAAATAACATTTCTCTAATTCTAATATTAAGTTTAAAGGCAAAGGCAAGACGTAGCTCATACACGCAATGCAACAACCTTTGTTCATTTTCAACGTAGAGGTCAACTTCTTCCTTTTTGCAGTAATCTACTCCTATTTAGTTTCCTCATATTTATACAAATATCATATCAATATCTAGTATCTAATACCTATGAAACTAATGAAGTAGATATAAACCTTGCAATTTCCTTTCCAATGACCTATCATTCCAAAATGATAATAAGGGTAATTAGATTTGGTATTTTCCTTATTCGCTTTAACTGTCTAGCCATCTTGGTTGCTTTCCTAAAGCATCCTTTAGACAATGTTTGCCCACTACAAATATAGATGGGCTTAACAGTCTTAAACATGTTCAACAACTCAGTGAGCTTGCATTTGAGTTTATTCATGTTAAAATTCATAATTAGTTATGAACAACACTCCGATAGAGATTGCAGAACCAAGTTATACTTAGATCTTTGTTCATGACTGAACTCAATTGAGACAATTTCTCAAAGTAGTCAACATCTTCGGCACACCAGCATTGGCTGAAGACTCTTCTGCCATTATGCACTGGTATAGTTGCTAGGATATCTCATATCTTTTCACATTGTTCATCATTCAACACCTTGAGATGGAAAATCATGTGTTAGCATATATACTCTTATGTTGCTTTTTTAACTTATGTAACATAGTTGCAAACATCACACATATTACAGTACTATCGTCGTCACTGTATTTATTATAACACCCACCTCTTCCTTTATCGAGTCATCAACAAGTGTCTCTGGAAAGGGTTACTTAAGGACATAATCATTTTTTCATGCCTGAAAACAATTTTCAGATTGCGGTGCAAATCAAGAAAATTTGATTTGGTTGTTGGCATACAGTATGCCTTTCAAATATATATGATTACTCAAGATTCAACAAATGTAAACAACGAAAAGTAAAAGAATAATATATATATATATAATGCATCAATTAATTTAACATAGTCTTTTATTAAATTATAACCCTTTTATTAAATCTCGCTCTCACTGTTTAACTCAAATTTATAACCCTCTCACATAAATTTATGGAATCCTTACTTGATTCCCAATGGGCCGTAATCTCATTTGTTATATTAAAACCTTGAGTGTACTCAACTAACTTTAATAAAACATTTGGATAGATACTATTATCAATTGTATTTTCGTACAACTCCCAGATCATTAAGCTGATAACTCCTTGTTTTCACACATCTTAAGTGTTAGCTTAACATGTCACTAAAATCTATCTCATTGAGTGTACTCAACAAAAGATAAAATTTTAGTTAAGTTAAACCCATCATTCAGAAATATTTAATATTTTATAGTGTAAAACATATCCCTAATAGACCAGCCTTGAGTGTACTCAACAAGTTGAGATCGATTTAGAACTCTCGTTTTTCACTATAATGATGGAAGTAGAATATAAATATGACTTAATATAAAATCTTAGTTAAGTCAAACCCATCATTCAAAAATATCTAATATTTCATAGTGTCAAACATATCCCTAATAGACCAGCGTTGAGTGTACTCAGTAAGTTGAGATCGATTTAGGACTCTCGTTTTTCACTTTAATGATGGAAGCTGAATAACAAATTGGCTTAATATTTTTAACGAGGGGTTTTGCATGCAAATGTTTCATCAATTCAATCATGTATATATGTACATATTTCATTCAAATAAATATCTATTTAGCCTTCCCGAGCTATAAGGAAGACTAGTTGGTCAAATCCTAGGAGATATTGCATTGAATCAGTATCAATGCACCATCTCCATGGTTTCCTCCTCTTCAATTAGTTTATCCACAACATATATCATATACTAGTTGGCACGCAGGCCTAAATAATTGGACACACAGGTCCATAAAACTACAACGGACTCGCAGGCCCATAAAATTATAAGAATAAAACTAACCATTCAACACATCCATATGGTCAAGTCCATAATCATCCACTAATTTAACATTCATCAAATAAATGCTTTCCTGTATAATATCTAATATTATATGCATATATGTTTCAATTTTCTAACAATTAAGGTCGTCTAAACAAATTTAGACAAATGGATCGGAACAATTAAATAATTAATTAATCAAATTAATCAAATAATTTAATTAGAGGGCTTACTTAATTAAAATCAAATTTCAATTAAATATCAAATTAGAGTCTAACTCTAATTTCAAACTTAAGGCGGTTGAATTTAATTAAAATCAAATTTTAATTAAATACAAAAATTAGAGTCCAACTCTAATACTAGGGTGAACTTGTTTAATTAAAATTAGATTTTAATTAAATATCAAATTAGAGTCTAACTCTAGTTTCAAGAAAAAATTTAGGGTGAAACAATTTAATTAAAATCAAATTTCAATTAAATGTCAAATTTGAATCCAACTCTAATTTCAAGAATGTATTAGGGTGGATAATTTAATTAAATGTTAGATTAGAGTCCAACTCTAATTGAATTGAATTAACATTTTAATTTAGTATAAAACTCCTAAATAAAATAAAATTCAATTTAGGGTCAAATTTTAATATTTAAGTTAAAATCCAATTTTAACGAAAATATAAAAAGTCGTCAATTTTAAATAAAATTTTAAACGGGTCAAAATTGATAATTTGGGTCAAACTATTTAAAAATCAAATTTAAAACCATTTTAATATTTAAATTCAAAAACCCTTTTTTGAAAATTGCAAGTGGACCCAAGTTTAAAATTAAAAGCAGGCCATTCAATTAACTTAATTGTATGACATGCCCTCCAATTAAAAATTGCAAATTGACCCAGCAATCACAATTACATGCAGGGCCTGCAATTTCAGAAATTGTACAAGAGGTCCCGCCTCCATCTCACATTTCTCCCGACTAAAACTTAAAACCCAAAAATCCTCACCCTATTTTTTTTTTGGGCGGCGCCATGCGCTGCAAAGATTCATTGCGACGGATCGTCGCAGATGTATGACAGCGGCGACATCCGTCGCTGGCAGTGGCGTTCGCGTTGCCGTGTGACTGTAGCACAAACGCTGCAATTGGAGTCGCATTGCAGCGACGCACTCCTTTCCTCCCTGTGGCGGTGTTGCAGTCGGTGACGCTGTAGCCGAACCATTCTTATTCAATTTCAGATTTAAATTTGACCAAAAATTTATCTTCTTTTTCAAAATAGATTTTTGAAGATGAAAACTATTTTTCAAAATTGCTAGATACAAGAAAAAAAAGTAAGCAATCAACTTTTAATTGTTTCAAAATACAAGACAGCTTCTAACAAACACAAACCTGGCTCTGATACCACTGTTGAGAATCTACTTAATCATGTGCAGCGAAAAGTAAGACAATTTTCAATTCCTATACAAGGATCTGTTTTGTGTTTAGATAGAAAATGTGATAGAAATTATACCTTTGATGAATTTTGCAAACTCCTTTACTGATTCACGAACTCGAATGATCGCGACATGCAATCCGAGCTGTCCAATTGTCCAACCTACAATAGTGATCCATACAGAGAACAAGAATGAAGGCTAGGGTTTTCTTTTCTCGTGCTAGCAAGAATAATGAATTATTCCATTTCTATTTTCAAACCCTAGCATTAATATAAGTCCAAGCGGGCTTGGCCCATCTCTTAAACTTAACTCGGTTTAATATTTAATTAATCAAATTAATTTAATCTGGTCTATGAATTAAATTCGGGCATATTAATAAGTAACTCAATTAATTAATTATCCAACATTTGTCAATTAATTAATTGATAAATCTCATTCTTCTGGTTTT